>JABFDZ020000022.1:17102072-17116536 GCA_019775955.2 Pollimyrus isidori
CTCCCATAGTTTATTACTCTATTCATCAAGGTACCCCTGTATTAAAATTTGGGCTTTTAACCCCTAACCCCCCCCACCCCCATTGCATTTATTTCTTGCTACAGGCTGGCAGTAAGTGTTATATGTGCTGTTTGGAATGTTATTCAAATTTAATTTGCTGAATGGGTGTTGCACAAACAAAGGCTTGCATTTACAGGAAGATTTTAACAAAGGCAGTTCCTCTCCAAAGACTCCAGCAGTACCTGGCAACAGTAGGTTTTAAGTTCAGTTCATGTCATTCACATGAAAATAAAGCAGGGTTTATTTGTTTAAAGCGGGGGTCAGTAATGCCCCCTCGGCTCCACGATCACGGGTTTGTCAGCTTGTCTGGAGTTTAGCTATGTGGACATGGTATTTCCTCTGGGTCTCCTTCCACGGTCTAAGGAGAGCAGCACAGCAGTGGCGGTGGCTCTGAACTGCCCGCAGTGACTCATAAAACGCAATGTATGGACGGCACTGTTGGACAGCTGAGGGTCTCTCGGCTGATGCACTGATCTACAACTGTTAATCTCTCTTAATGTCCAGAACACAACTGTGCGGAATTCTCCAAAGATAAAGAAATGTTGTGCATTTACAAATGCCCTTCCTACAAAAAAAAAAAGAAAAAACACAATGGAATTAATTACGGAGTTTGTTTTTAACTAAGCTTCGTTCATTACGAGAAGAACGATATATTTAATGCAGCAATGAGGGCGGCAGAACAGAACGGTTGACCTGTTGCAGCACTAGGCAAGACAAAAAAGGAAATGGGACAAAATGTGCTGCAAAAGTGAAGAAATCGTAGGAAAGAATGACTGCAGATGGGAGAGCTGTTAAATGCTGAAGAACACCTCAGAAAAGGAAAATCACTTTTTCGACCTGGCGCCACCTGCTGTCCAAGTGAAAGTACTGCACTAAAATACCTTCGTGAGCTCCGTTTCGAAAAGTGCTGAAGTTGTAACATGACTCATGCAATGCAGGATTGCAACATACGCAAGAAGGAACACAGACTTCTTCATAGTGTCAATTTGTTTCTTTATTTCTTTGTATAACTGCACCTCTATACATGGTTTTGTTTTTTCAAGCAATCAGATAAGTTACATGATCCAAATGCCAAAAAAAGCGAACAATTTCCATATCGGTCAGATTAATTTATCTGGGGGCCCAAGGCTGGCATCCACATGAACGCTCATGTGTTACCAATTTAACTAACTGTCCCATTTTTTCTGAGGAAGGGAGGAGCTCTGAAGTTTGCCAGGGCCCTAAGATATAGTCTAGGATAGTCTATGTCATAATCTGCCCCCCATGCAGCAACAGTAATGAAAAATTGAACAAAAATATGACTAATTGTGGATACGTTACCAGTGACTGGAAGGAACAATGTTTCCACCTTCAGAGAACTTTGTAAAGGAGTGTAGTAATCGGTATCTGGGATGAAGCAGGTAATTAAAAATTGAAAGAGACTTTTAATGCGGTATGCAGAAACATTTGAAATTTAAAGAAGGGGGGCTGCACGTTGAATATACAAGGCCAGGGTAATACTAATTGGGACAGTGCTAAGCTGCAGCTGATCTGACCATCACAGAAGAGTAACACCAGGATGACAGCAAATGAGAGTCAATCTCTTAACTTTACAACATGTGGTAGCTTTCAGGGAGTTAGAGGACATACAGGAAGTCATTTACTGAGATACCTCAGTTAGCTCTCAGCCAGGGTCTGTGAATGAGGTGACTTTACTGTGATGAGTAACTGCTGTGCGCTTCTGCTGGATCAATTTGATCTAGCAATCTGCAGGCCCTATACACTCCATCCTTATTTACGGACAGTTCTGCAGAGCTGTGCTACCCAGGATATTTCTCGGTCCGATGATCAGCATAACATGCTTGGCACATGACACAGAAATGAAACCTCTCAGCACTTTCCATAAACCTTCCTGTGCTCAAGCTTCTAGATCAGGTGCCATTGATTGCATTGCTCACCATTTATACTGGGACAGGATAGAAGAAACTCCTCCTTGCTGGACTCTGATTAGACACAAATGCTGTTACTGCCTGTTGAGTTATTCGGACATACATTCTCAGCACTAACTGTGGCTGGTCGATGGCGACATCTCAGCAAACAACCTCAGAGTTACAACTGAAGAGGAAACACTGACTGTTACTCTTTCATCTACAGAATGAAATGAACATCAGAAACCTTCTAAAAATGATGCCGAAAGCGAATGGTGTATGTATTAATTACCTTGACACTATGTTATTGCAATGCTCTGTTATCTCCCAGTGAAACGCTTCCTTGAATGTCTTCAACTGGTACAGGATTCAACTGCAAGATATCACCAGTACTAAAATGTATGAATTTCAGGCCTGTGTTCGTCTCCCTATACTGTCAAATATAATACATAAATACTCTTTATTGCCTTGAAAGCCTAAAGCAGGCTTACATGCGTAGATTTTGTAGATATATCTCTATAATTTTAGCACTAGATGCTGGCTATCACATAATAGCAATGACTGAGACCACAGAAGGTAACAGAGTACTGTTACACATAACTCTTGATTTATAGAGTAGCCTAGGCACTTATACCCGGGAATCGCACAAACTCCCTATTTTCACTTCTGTAGTAATAACTGCAGCGTATAAATGTTTGTGGAGTCATTACCTGATACAATCCCATTAGCTTCTCTATGCCTTATTTTTGAGTTGCATGTATCTTCAGTCTCACTGAAACCTCATTAGATTCACCTGGACTCTTCTGAATTTGACTTGGTTATCTGTGAATCGATTTTTTCTCATCTTTTATTAATTTAGCCTTTATACAAAGCGACAAACAATTGAGAAAACAGGGTCACACGGTCCCTGGAGCAATTAGAGTTAAGGGTTTTTGCCCAAGGGCCCAACGTCAAAATTATTCTGCTGACCTTGGGATTTTAACCAACAAGTTTCTGACCATGGCATCCTAAATGACTGAGCTACACATCCACCTCCTGCTTGAGGTTAGCTGACGCTCAGACAATCATTCATAAACTAGACCTCGTCAGGAAAAATAGCTCAGTGACACTGCCAACTGTGAGTCCTCTCAGTCCATTTCTCGACCAGCAGGGTCATGACCATGTCATTAAGAGAATTTTACATGCTTGCAATTGTATTTGTCATTCGAACACTATTTACAATGAAAACTACTATTATTCTAAGGCGTTGTTGAATCATTAAAAATTGTTTTTTCAAATATTGACTTTTCTCTGCTTTTTGTTTTGGTAGAAAAACTACCATGAATCACTTGAGAGACTTACTTGTAAAAATATTTTACAAAAGACAGTTTTATCAACTGATACTGAAAGAAATCTTCACTACCCTCATGTTATCCATACTATGAGCTTTACTTTTTCATTTATGAGAATGAACCAGAATTTGCATTATTAATTAAAGTCTATTTAATTGTATTTCTTGATCTGTAAAATAAACTACACAAATGCAAACTATGCACCTTTCTAGCCATAACTGATGCAATTCTTCATTACAGAAACATACAGGTATACTTTCTTTTTAAATATTTTAAATAGTCTGGCATTGCAGTAACCACAAAAAAAGCAAAAACAGATTCCTCACAGTAGAGCATAGCCAAAATGACATAACTATCAAAGACAGCCAATATAACTCAGGACATTTTCTACACCAAAGCACACTGTTAATGTGAATTGACAGGACAGTGGAGGTTTATCGCTTTTATACAACAGCCCTTCTCCTTTCTCCATCAGTCACTTAAGAGTGTGATACTTAATTCCACACGCCCGAAGCAGGTTAATATCTTTAGCTGAAAGTTGAAACTCCATGATCATTTGCTGTCCTTGTACAAATTACGACTTTGAACATTAATGTGGAGATTGGAGTGACACTGATCCTTCAAAACTCAGGTCTGCAGCAGATCTCTGCCATGATAAAACTGAGGAGTTCCTACTGCCATTCTGTGGCCAGCATGTTCAGCACTGCATAGAGCTACTCAACTGTAATCACTCTCTAATATTTCTAAATCTTTTTTCAATTCAATTCAATTCAATTCAAGCTTATATATCACTTTTTCCCAAATTTTGCTCCAGAACACTTAACAAAGAATCTAATAACAGAATGATTTCATACTGAAAAACTTCACTAAGGACAATACACTCATTAACACTACAGCAAAAATGTCTTACCTTAAAATGTCAGAAAATCCACTAAAATTTATGAAAGATTAATACTCAGTATTATATTCTTAAACACATAAGCTCTATTCCTCCTTCATTTTCCCTTCTTTCTCATTGCTTATCTCTTAGTGCACAAAAGACTAAATAAAGATGGCAAAGAAACCTTGACAGAGCTCTGCGTTGGCAAATTGTTAAAACATGTCACAGAACGCCAAGTCCTTTGCCTGAGATGGCATGACCTGAATTCACACTACTACAGCAACCATCTCAAAATATAAAAAAAAAAAAAAAATTGAGAAAGCGAGAGCTTAGTAAGACCCTTGTGGCAACTTGATTACAGGGATTATGGCTATGAATGACATCACACATAGCCAGTGACTTAGTATGATACAACCACAGTTGCCTCTGAGTCATTTCCGGCCTGCAATCACACAGACACACTCTGCTGAGAGGATTTCAGTGCCGTCAGCCTGTCCAGTGAATCTACGATGTGTTTCAGGTGTCCAGGACTCACCTGTAGCGTATAGTCGGTGGGGCCCATAACGAAGGCCCCCAAAAGCAAATAAAAAATACATTTATAGAAAAATAAACAAAAACTACTCAAAGGTGTAGTTTGTCAGTTTTTTTCCACAGAGCATACATATTTTGAAGAGTAAATGCGAAGTCATTTACTATGTACACACTAGCCCTTTACCCATTAAAAACAGTAAATTCTTAGCACACAAAAATACTCCATTTGTTTGTTGAAATTGGGTATAGCTGACAGTTAAAAACAAAATCTAAAAAGCTTTCAGAATGTTCCATTTTTCGGCGTTATTATTTTCTTTTATAACTATGTTACATTTCTGTCTATATTGGTGAAAATCTTGGAGAGGTGTAGTAATTGTGTAACACGTTTGCAAACTGTGGCTGCCTTTTTTATATTTTAAAAAATTACTTTTTTAGACTAATAAATCAACAATGATTTATAACCTGAGGACTGGTGCACAAGACAGGCCTGGAGAAGCACCAAATATTATTATAAAAGATCTTCTTGGCATAACTACACGATAGATTGATATAGTCAGACATCTGTAACACTGTAAGGAATGATTCCAAGATGCTTTAAAAGGTATGAAAATGGCAGAGATTCAGTGTTTCTCTGTGTATCGTGTTGGAAATTCTCATACCCAATACTGATTCTTTTTCAGAGCCGGGTTTGTTGTCCGACAGTGCTGTAATAGTTCTGGGTCAGGCTCTTTGGAGTCCACATTGGACATGGGAATGTTGTTGGCTGGATCTGTTTTTCGGAATGTTTCTGGGTTCGCCTCGCCATTTTTGGGTTTGGAAGAGACTGTCTGGACATTGTGCTTACCGGTCTTGTTCCGCCTCACCAGGTAGTAGGCCAGCATGGCTGCGAGAACGAGAAGCAGAAGGACAATCAGAATGGGAATGAGGATCGCCCAAATATTATTGCGTGCTGACACCCCTTCTCCTCTCTGCTCTGGACTTGATGGAACAGTCCCGGCAGCGTCTTTTTTGCCAGTGTTGGGAGGGTCTTTGAGAAGTATGGCTTTGTAGGCCGCTGAAGCATCGTACGGAGCTGTCCTGAAGGCTATTACTCCTTCTGCAGGTGGCACACCGTGTGCTGCAAGGAGAAACCGGGCCTGGTTGCTGCGAACCTGGTCTCCTGCTCTAGTGTCATTAAGAATCTCCAGGCCCACGTGTCCCTCCTCCAAATCTTTCTGGGAAAAGTTGTTTATTTCCTGTCTTTTTTCCCCGTCGATCCAAACAAACCTGGCTCCGTGTGGCTGCTGGATTATCTTGAAATTTGGAATATTCTTGGTTTTGTTTGCCAGTGCTGAGGCATCTAGAATGCTGGGGTTAACTAAGACGGTCCTGCCTCGTGGCAGGACTGGGTTGTCAGGGAGTTTCACTAAAGGCTTTGCGGTTATATTTAGAACAGTGGAGACATTAGCCGCTTTGCTCCTGGCTACGAGTGTCACACTGTCCCTTGGGGATGTGGATTTCAAAAAGCGAACGCTCACCCGCCCTTCTTTGATCTGCTTTTGTGTGAAAGCTGAGGTAGGCTGCCGGTCCACCATTACAGCAGCGTATTTGGGATTGTTTGTGATCTTGTAGATAACGTCCTCCTCGTTCGGCCCACCTGTGGTTGCTTTCAAAATGGATTCTGTGATCAGAGTTTCATCATCCCCCTGCTTTACCTGGATCTCCTCAGCTTTGGCGAACTTCAGGGTCCGTGCCAGGATGCCAATGTGTAGGGAGAGCCCCTCTATTTTGTACCTGCCATGGAAGGCTGTGAATTCCATAAATCCATTGGCCAGAGTGCCATCGCTAACAAATATCACCCTCCCTTCATTGATGTCCTTTTGGGTAAACACTTTGATATCTTTTCTGGTGTCTGCGTTCATTAGGTGGCCATTGCTAGGGCTTTTGGTAACATTGAAGACGATCTCCTCGGGTGACTTATCTTCATCAGTGATACTGAGGTATTTGTCAGTGAGGACTGCAAAAGAGCCCTGCACAGCCTCCAGTATCAGGTCCAGTTTTGGTGGGGTAAGCTTCTGTTGTTTGATGGAAATGTTGAATGCCTCCTCTATGAGTGACTCTGTCTGGGCCTGCAAACCTCGCCCATGAGGGTTGAGCCGTACATGGAAGAAGAAGCTGTCGGAGGAGGCCTCGGTCTCCTGGTGAAAATACTCCAGATCCTTGCTTTCCAGATCTTTCTGTAAAAAATATGGGGCCTCACGTGTCAGGTTCTGACCACTCAATATGAGCGTCCCATGGATGGGGAACTCTTTCACCTCAAACACAACGTCCAAAGAGTTCCTCTGAGACTCTGGGGCACTGGCCAGCAGATTGGAGGCATCCAACTTGGAAGTGTCAATGACATCTCTGTGACCTTGTAGAATCCTGAGACCTGGGACAGAACACAGAACACACGTCTACTCTCAGTATGAAATACAGACAAACATCTGCCATAATTTAGAGAAAATCTTAGCAATCTGACATTGATGCCACACTCAAAACGGGGTGGACAAAATAATGGAAAGAACACATGAAAAAGAACTTCAGTTTTGAATTAAATTCCAATCACAAATTCAACTACGAATGTGAGTCAGATTAGGCCGAATGCCAACTATCCATATGTGACACCTGTAAAAGAGATCAGACAATCAGCTTCACAGAGCTGGAATTTACGGCAGAGCTGCCATTCAGAAACCCCTACCGAAAACCAATACAAAAATGTGAACCAGACATAAGGACATAAAATGTTGTGAGTCCATTTTCCAACATCTGAACGCCTTTATGTATGGATGCCTTCAGTATCTGTTGGTATAGGTGGCCATGTCCTTACACCCAATGATTGTATAATGGCTGAGGAATATGAGGTCATTTTAAAAGACCAAATCCTCCCTGCTGTGCAAACATGATGCATAATGTTCCCATCTTCAAGCATGACAATAACCCCTATAAACTGCTAAAGCAAGTATAGGAGGTTTGATGTTCACAAGGGTGAAGCAGGAGCCTCACATACCCTCCCCACTCAATGACCAAATGTCCCAAACAGTTCAACAAATGTATTTATTAAAGGACTAAATTTGTTCTAAAGGCAAAGTTGGTCCTACGCCATATAGAGTCATTGATATTAATATATTGTCACTTGATTTCATTCTTTTGTCCAACCCCTGAAAAAAGGTTGTGAATATTATTAGAAATAACAAAACTGACAAATAGCAAAAGCAAATGCTTAATACTGAAAGATATATTTTTTAAAGATATCCCCAGCCTGTATGATTTACCAAAGCACTTTTTCTTTTACAAATATAGAACATTATTTAGAAAGATAATGCATACCAGATATACTGAATTTATTTGTGCGAAAAGGAAAAATAAAGCAATTACTTTGAATTTAAAACACACGTTCCAGAGAAGGCAAATAGACAAAATATTAACTAGGCTACTGAATGCAATGTTTATAAGCAGCTGTACTTCCTGGCAGGATTGTACTCAATTTTAAACAGAAAATAGGAAACAGTGATGAGTAAATGCAGGCCCAGTGAAGCTGGGAATATACAACACTATTTGATGTCCATTTATTTGTTAAAGCAGAACTTTGCATAAAAAAGAAACTCACCATAACCAATCAAAATAGTTCAGCCCTTACTAGCTGAAACAGCTTAATTAATGTCAATTATCATCAAGGGTCCTGTGCTCATTTTGAGTTTACTAATTACATGCGTGGTTTTCAAAAACATGGATGACATATATATATATATATATATATACACACACACCCCAAAGGGGTGAGTTATTTCCAAATTTGTTAAATAGTAAAGTGAAATGGGTAAATAATTGTGGATTTCCAAAATTATGCAATTGCTTATATTAGAGGGAAGTCTGAAACAGAGCAAGGAAGTTGGGTAAGCAGAAGAGGAAAGCCAGCCAGTAAGAAAGAAGAAATTGGGCAGAATGGAAGAGAAAGTTAGATAGGGGTGTTGGAACAGTCTGCAGCCGAGCAGGAGACAATTACGGGAACCTGGGGTAGAGCGATAGCAGAAGCCCTATACCTGTGTTCCTCCAGAGCTGTGAGGCATTGCCTCGCGCCTCCATGTCGTAGGACACCGTGACATAAAGGGTGTGTTCCAGGTCTGGGGCTGGGTGTGAAGAAAGTAGGAGACGAATGGCATCCTGCACCTCCCAGAAGGGCTGGCTGGGCATCCGGTGCTCATAGGAGACAGATCCAGACTCCAACTGTCTCAGCAGGGATGAGTCGAAGAGGAGGGGTCAGAGTGGGATAGTAGAGCATCACACAATATCAAGCAGCAAAATAAAAAATAAAGCTGTTCAGGTGGGTAAAATACAAGATCGCATATATAGGCTCACACAAAGTCCTAGGGTACTTGCATAGTTCTGTAAAAATGTTGAAAACGTATTGGTTTCATAACAAAAGTCCATTGACAAGCAGTGTTTAACATCAGCACATATATTCTACACGAACATTTTCTTTTTATCAAGTGTCACACTATTTTTGACTGACTCAAATTTCAGTTCTGTTTTTGCCATTTTCCTATTAATTGAAATTGTAGTCAACGGTTCCCGAAGGGATGCTGAACAGAAGTGTTTGGTGTTTTACTAATGTGTTGCTAATTAAAAAGCACCCAAGTCAGGCTGCTTGTCAGTTAACTCTTTAACTCAGAACAGCTCTTTTTGAAATGTAATGTGAGTTTCAATTTATTACCACTTGAAATAAATGTTTTACTTAAAACTACTGGTTATTTCTAACGTAACACAAATTTTTGTATGATTCTTTTACTGAATTAAGCCAGCATCCCAAGACTTTCTGCGAGCACTGTTGTTTTCTAAAATTTACCTAAGGTCATTGTTTGACACAAAACACAGGATATGAATTTGTAATAAGGACATAGAGGTAAACAACATAACACCCAGGCTCTCTGCCAAAAGACAGCTAAACCCCTTCCACTTCTGACAGTAGCCTGGAGAACTTCTACCAAATTCAAATGATAAAGGTTAAAACAGGTTCATAAAATAATAAAGTCTACGATGAAGTCTTTGTTGGGATTTTATATGAATTATAAAAATTTACGCTGTGCTCTCCGTTTGAACGGCACCTTATTGAAGTGGTCGTTCTGTCATGTTAATGACAAATGCAATGGCGTCCTCTGCTGGCATGAAGCAGTACAACACGAGCGGGCAGGCTCAGCACAGGGGAGCTGTGCGGGAATAACGTGTCATGCTGATGAACAGCGGTTAACTTGATTCCTCACCCGAGCTCCAGCAGATCTCCTCCACTGGAGAAAATGGAGATGCGGGGGCTTTGAATTACACTCGGCTGTCACCCTAATTAGCAGCTAATCAAGGTGCGTGAGGGTCGCCTGCTTGTGATGTCGTGCTAAGGGCAGGTGGTGACACCTTTCTCGTGTCGGATTATATTTTCGAAAGAGTTCACCGAACAGGACGTGTCAAAGTGGGAATTAGCTGGGAAATTAGGCTAATTAGGGTAGATGAAGATTGTCATTGTGCAGTGTGATGTCAGAAGTGCAATTATGTGCAAAGGTTTTTTCTAGAACACGGTAATAATTCAGATGTGCTCCCTCACATCCTTCAAATGATTAATGCTCCATTGCTTTCCTTTTTCTGCAAGGGCCTGGCATGACGCAGGGCTGTCGTGTTCCTATCGCCAATCCACTGATATCGCCCATGATGAAGATTTTACAGATGTAAAAGTATTTTGTGACCTCAAATTAATTTGAAACAGCAAACTTTTACAATACAATTTTACGTTTTCCTTATCCAGCTGTTGGTACCTTTGAGTCCTATTTTGAGTATAATTATGAACATATTGTCTACGTATGTCCTAACCTCGGACTGGGTGAAACTGGAGATCTCCTCAAACTGGTTTCTGTCGTTACTTGAGATAAGCGTTCCCAGGTTTGGCCCTCCTATAATAGTGTAGGTGATCTCGTCTCCGTCCTCATTGGTTATGGCTTTCAGGATGTCGTTCGTGATTGGCTGTCTTGTTCCTTAAAATAAATAAAAATGGTTGTTATTATTTGTACTATAGAGGATACACATCAGTATTCTTACATTGTGTGTGCTGGATACGCATGCTCTGTAACCACTAGCCGAAACCAGTTTGTCAGTTCCTCTGTGGCAGTGATTAACTTCCATTTAATGCTAGACTGTTGTTCTCTACTGTATATCTGTGATCTACATATTGTGAGTTGGCCATGTCTGTCTGGTGAGGTATAAAATAAAGCCCAGATGAATAAATTATCTGTAACTCTTTCTGCTTCGCAATGTGGCCTCAACGGCTAGCGGGTTTGAAAGCTCTGTGGCTCTGTGTTTGTGGAGTTTATATGTTTTCCTTATGTTTTCCTAGCTTTCCTCTAGCAGTCCAAAGATATGACATTTAGCCCATTTGCATTATCCATAATGTCTGTGTATGTGTCCTGCAATGGAATGACATCCAGTTCTCTGAAATCTCTCTCGCACTGTGCTCAGTGCTTCATGGAATGAATGCCAGGTTTATCCCGACTTTGCATCAGTGGTGTTGATGGATGGATGGCTGGACTTGTTACAGTAGTTTAGTAAAATTTTACCCATATGAATGCATATGCCTGCGTGAGGTGTTCACGTTTGGTGACTGGTAAATTTCGGCACAGCTCAGAGCACAGCAAAGCCATGCGCAAATAGGGTTACCTGGATACACCAAGAGCTCCCCCTCTGTTTCCAAGAAGATGGTGAGCTGTCTGGTCTCCACAATGAAATGGTACAGGGGTGAAGTGTGCTCTCGGTCGGTCACTGTGAAACCAAACCATCCTGACTGGGATCCTGAGAAGACACATGGTGTGACTCTACACGTGTGACATCACGTCCAGCTTGCTTATGCAGCTTGCTGAAACTGACCCACTTCCTGTCTGCTGTACAGGTACTCAAAATAAATGGATTATTCAAGTAATATCTTGATTTAAATTAAACTCTAAACATACAACATACTTGAAGTTCATTTTGTGCATCACAACAGTCAACATTAAACAGGAAACAGCAAATTTTTATATTAGTATAAGTATGAGATGTCAGTGGTGCCAAACCAGCTAGTGGGGCGGGGGGGACCCCTGAGGAACATAGTTGTACCTCTCAGAACAGAAATAGCATATAATGTGCTTTACAAATCTGGAAGAAATTATATTGCCTTTCTGTCTAGCTGACGCCTGTTTATTAGTGATGGCCAAATGAAGCTTCATGAACCATTTGCTGTACTTTTCACCCCACTAGATGGTGCAGTTGGTTTGCTTTGGGGCATGCTTTGAGCCCTTTCATGAACAGATGGCACCATCTAGTGGGGTCAGAATATACTGCAAATGGTTCATGAAGCTTCATTTGGCGATCACTAATGGTTATGTGCCATTTTGAGTCAGCTCCCATTAAAGAGGATGCTGAGGGGTCAGCCAATAGAAACTGACATGAGAGATATGAAGGAGGAGCTTATTTTAAATATTTGTTTAATTTCAGTATCCTCGTGAATGACAGAATGTTTACTAGATGCAAAGAAAATGATTAGAGAAAACCAATCAGTTTGTGATCAACCAGAGGAGCTTTTCAGGTCAGTTTGTGAAGTCACCCTTAGTTTTAAAAGAGTTCAGATTTGCCTGTTTACAATCCCTGGCTTACCCGTGTGGATAAAGACCAACTCGCTGTTATTAATTTGGGCCTGTGTGAAGTTGCGGATGTCCTCCTCCAGCGAGGCCTTCAGGGCCACTCTCCCCCTGGAGGAACCTTCAATGGAATAGACCAGCTCCTCCGGGGGGGTGTCCTTATCTTCAGAGTACAACATGTTGGCTGTGATTTCTGCTTCTTCCCCTGGAAGCAGCTGCAAATTACCAGGCAATTAAATGAAAACCACAAGGAGAGCAAGCATTTCAACAACTTTCCTTTTCAGCAGTATCAGGTACAACTGCCTTGTAGATGGTTCTGGGTTCCTTAATGCACAGAGGCTTGACCCATTATCTAAAGATGGATCACATTGCACTGAAAGATTTCTCTCACTGGGCTTTAGTTTAATGGCCTTCTAATGACCTTGGTGCTGAAGGGGACATTAATGGACAGAAATGGAGCATATCTCCTGAAAAAGATTCTGAAATAGCAAAACTCAACAGAGGGGGGCTTGTGAACAGCACTGTATTGATTTAATCTGTTACTGGCCCACGAGAAACTGCCTGATTGACTCTCCTTCAAATAAAATAAAACCAAAAGGAAGCTATCACCAAATATGACGCCAAGCCTCAGACAAAGTGAGATGGCTTTATTATTATTTGATGTTAACTTACTTAATACTTAGTTCAACACTGAAGGCCTTAAAAACTTGGGTTGCAAACATTAATGGCTGTAACTTCATTACTCTGATGTGTTTTTAATGAGCTTTATTTTATATTTTTGTGCGAATTTGATGTTCTGCTGCCCTCTATTGGCAATTTTGACAACAGCACCTAGATAATACACCAGTAGATGGTGACATGAGCTTTCAATTTATAATGATTATTTATTTATTTATCTCTTTATTTAATTATTTAAAAAATTGATGCCAGATGCTTTTGCCATGTTCAAGGGCTCTATTCTGTATCAATCATAATAATGTCTCCAGTTTGGCAAGCAGCAGCTGAATGAATTATCATGCTTTTGTACATAAGTCTGTGTGCATATGATTCACTGTACACCTCTGTATGGATGGTAATATAAAAATGTCCCACTTAATTTGACTTTGCCATTACCTGTGGATGAGATTTATGTTAAACAAATAAAAAAAAATCTGCATGCAGGGTGACCTCTTAATTGCTGAAATCAATTGAATATTCTAAGTGCCAGTAACAGTGACGATTGTGCCAATGATATCAAGAAAGGGGTAGTTACAGTACATTATCTCAAGGGTGGCTGCAGAATGAGAAGGACACAAACCATTTTAAGAAAGCAAAGTCATAAATTACACTGCCAGCTAGTGTTTTAATGTTACATTTCAAATGAATACAATATGTGCTCAATCTGAAAAAGCAGGTTAGCGAAACTACAAAGGGTGCTATTTTTGTCCCAAAAGGGAATCCCTGCAGCCTAAGCTGAGGGGGATTTTGGTGCAGTGTACCAACGGTGCTCCTCTGATGGTGGTGTTACAGGCGGCAGAGCAAACGATAGGAAGTCAGGGAATAAAGGACCCATTCAGTAAAAGGAGGGCTAATTGAAACCAGCCGTGGCCAGCTGTGGCAGGAACTAAGGGAGGGGGAAGGGTATACCCAGTAGGAGTCACCGTTGTTCTGTGTGTCCTGCCCAACTCGTGGCCACAAAACTCCTGTGCAAAAGCAGAGTGTTCCCCAGTTCGAAAGACGCTCTGTGAAGCGAGCCAGTCCTCCGGTTATGAGAGATGTATTATTATGTCACAATTTGTGGGATCTAGGAGCGTCTTCTGATTGGCCAGTTCTCCTGCTGCCCCAGAAGTGGAATTGCAGCCATGGACATGTAGTGTCCAAAAATATATGTTGCCAGGGATACGTGTAACCACAGATGGAGTCGTAACACTGAATCATACTCTTGGTTTCCCGATGATTGTGGGAAACTCTCCCCCCCCCCCCCCAACCCCCCCCCCCAAACCCCCCCCCCCCACAACTTCGGGGGGGGCCTGGGGGTGGCAGTCGATCACACAATATTTCACACTCAAAGTCTGTGATTCTGGGTCTGGGAATCTGACTTGCTTT
>JABFDZ020000022.1:17116546-17132228 GCA_019775955.2 Pollimyrus isidori
CATCACCCCCCTCCCCCATTTTCTTGCCTCCCCACCTCCCCCCCCCTCATCCCCAGCCCAGCAAATTCAAGCTCCAGCAAGCTTTGGAGCCCTAAGGCCCATGTTGTGGTTGGAGGTGGGGAACAGGCAATGCAGAAGAGTACCATACTGACCTCCAGGCCTGTGTTGCGAATCAATCTGGGAGGTTCATCGTTGACAGGAGAGATTGTGACATTTACGTCAATAGGCTGACTCTGCCTGCTGATCTCGGATATGTATGCCAGCAGGGTGAATCTGTCGCTGGTGGTCTCGCTACTGTCGTGTACGTAGTAGACTTGGCCATTCCTCACCTAGGGGAAAGTCAGCAAAAGACTGGGTGAATAATAATCACGTAGGCACCATCAACAGTGCAAGCATGTTGAAAGAGTGACTTTACAATAATAGCCCTGTTCGAATGGACAGCCTTTAGCTGTACATTCTGTTTTGCATAGGAATGGAGGTCGCAATAAAATCCTCTGTAATAACGAACAGCTGGAGTCTTAACTAAGCTTTCTCCGTCCCGCCTGATGTGGACACAAAAACATCATTCAAATGCTGCTCAAACCCTGGCAGAGTGTTCAGCCTCCGGTGCCTGCAACTCATTCAAGGTTATTCACCTTAAGCTACAGGGCCATCCAAACCAGCAAATAAAGACCAAGGCATGGACCTTTAAGCAACTGGAACCTGGAACACACATAGACACGCACATGCACGCGCACAGACACACACACACACACACACACACACACACACACACACACACACACACACATATCTTCGTGGGAACCGTTCATTCATTTCTGTGGGCATAACCCTTTTATTGCATTCACAGATCTTTGTGGGCCCCTGAAAATGGTCCTCACAACGTTAAAAACAACATTTTTAATGTTAGAAATAACATTTCGTCCCCCACAACGTAATATAAACCTAATCCACACGCACACACACACACACACACACGCACACACACATATCCATATATACATATCTGTATAGGGATTTTCCATTAATTTCCCTGTGCATAACCCTAGCCCCAATAATAACAACCTTAAGGTTAAGCTCTGACCTTAACCATAACTAACCAAAGAAAATGCAAGAGTTGTCTGACAGTTTTACATTTTTGATTGCAATCACAGGTCTTTATAAAATTGAGTTGGTGGCCTCCACAACGTAAAAATATGTCCCCACTATGTAATGCATACGCAACCTACACATACACATTAGCATAATAATAATAATAATAATAATAATAATAATAATAATAATAATAATAGTGGGTAAAGCCACCCATTCATACAAAGCAACCTGAGCTTTTTCATGTACTGTAAGTGGGAATACAAAATTATAACAAAGTTCAGCTGGTTTTGTCAAAAACTGATAAACAGAGCTAAGTCATAGCTATTTTATGATTTTTGTACAAATTTGAGACTCAACAATGGAGTCTATGTCACAGGTGTTGTGGAAACTTTTGAGGGCTTAGTACACCCACACCATCATGGCAATGTAATGGGCCCATTTATTTTGGCTCTGGGACTTTGGGTTCAGAGTCAGTTTTTCCACCCCTTTTTCAAAAGCAGACTAACAGGGTGAATGTAGAGGGGTACTTATGCCGGTCTTCAGTGCAGTGACTAACCGACCCCACTATGCACGTCCTGGACGAAGGGAGATTTTCCAACAACAACCCCTTATTTTATTTCTTTCTCTTTCCATGCATAAATGCGTAAAGCTTCTTGGTGACTTCGTCACAGAGTGTGCTGCCACGAACAATATTTTTCCAGAGGACTCCATGCACTAATTGCTACGTCGCCTGAGTGACCGTAATTGTTTCCTACTGCAAAATAAGACCGATGTCTAGGAAGACAAGAGGAAACTCCCAAAACTTGTCAAACTATTCATCATAGATCAGATGAAATGCTAGTCAAAATAATTGGATATTTTGTGATCTTTACCTTAAAAATGTGTTATTAAGATACTTGTTTGCATGTCTCTGAACTGTCATTAAGTAATGAAGATGCCAATGGTGTGTCAGCTTCTTTACTTTTTAAATACACAAAGTAGAAAACATTTATTTTCTGTTGTTTAATATGGCCTTATCGTCTCCCAAAGGTAATTATTTGCTGTTGCACAAAAGTTACTAATTTAAATGTCACTCTGTTCCAGGGCTCCCTAATTTTGATCCTGGAGTAACACAGCTTGCAGATTTCCCTGCTCAAGCACATCCTAGTCAGCTAGTGACCAGGTTTAGTAGACGTGTCTGAGCTGAGAAATCTGCAAACTTTGTTGTAGACTGGCTCTCCAGTACCAGAATTGGGGAACGCTGCTCTATTCACAAAGGATATGGTGAACATATATATCCTGAGCTTTTTCTATGTGATTTATTGGATATCCAGTGCCAAAGAAGAGCACTTTTGACAAATATTTGTATAATTCAATACCTCCACCTGCCAAAATACTGAAGGATAGGAGTGTCCCTACAAAGGTTTAGGTACCATTGACTGTGCCATGTTCAATTTCCCTATTAACTATGACTAAACAAGCAGTCAGTACTATTTTAATACCCAAAAACAAATTTCATTTTATAATAACCTTTATAACGACTCACCGCATCCCAGGTGAAGGCATTCAAATCATCAAAGTTGTCAGACAACTGGATATTTCCGTGTCGTGGGGTCTGTTCTACAATAAAGTCAATGCGGTAGGAGCTATACAAGGGATGTGAGATGTTTAAGGCATCATTTAGAGACGTGCTGCCTCCTTCCTTGACTACGAGGTCCACCACCTGCACTGGAATTTCGTGTGGGACAATATCCACATAAACCCTAAGGGAGTCCAAGGTGGTGAAGCCATTGCTGACATCCACACTAAAACTATCTCGGCCCAGCTCCAGCGAGGAGATGTAGTAGACCCTGTTTTGGTTCAGGTCTTCCTGAGAGAAGGAGTGAATGTAGTCCATGTTGGGTGACACTGTGCTCTCTGGGTTTTGTATTGGCATGACCACGTGACCAAGCTGAGGAGGCTCCTTGATGGTGAACACCATCTCCGAGGGTAAGATGTCTGCCTGCTCCACCTGTAAGGAATTGCAAACAACTGAAGTGTGGATTTGTTGTAAAGCCGTTCTGATAAGGTTCAATACTATACATATTTGTTGGCGCAAGCTCTTAAATGTGAACCCCCATTATTATGGCAGTATATATTGTTCACTGGTAATATTCCATTTTTTAGAAACAATATTCATTAGAATTGCAAAAATTACTTCTCATTTTATCCATCTTCCATAAGCACTTTTCCAGTAGAATGTAATGGGCTCACCAATTATTATTATTATTATTATATTTAATCTTTGAAAGCAAATAATCCATTTTTCATAACCAATTATCCATTGTTGGGTCGTAGTGAGCTTGTGGTCTATCCAAAGGTTATCTTCGTAATTATAAGTTTGCTATATTGCCTAAAATCTCTAAAATATATTCTGAATGCAGTTCAATAATAGCTAAGGAACAGAACACATTTCCATTTGATTTTCACCCAGAAAAAGAATGAAAAGGATTATGAGTGTATACATACCTTTAGATGATCTTGGCTTATTTTAGTGTGCTCCCCCATGTAACATAAGATTATCTCGTTAGTTATAACCTTAGGCTCTGACAAGTAAGCCTGCTTAAATATTTTTATCCTGAATGTACCATTCTCAGATAAGCCTTTAAACTTGACACGAAAAGCAAAAGAGTCCTTGGACCTCAAGCTCTGTTCATCATGCT
Source organism: Pollimyrus isidori (assembly GCA_019775955.2). Taxonomy (NCBI): domain Eukaryota; kingdom Metazoa; phylum Chordata; class Actinopteri; order Osteoglossiformes; family Mormyridae; genus Pollimyrus; species Pollimyrus isidori. The sequence goes on from JABFDZ020000022.1 coordinate 17,120,323, forward strand.
GGTATGACACAACACCTTTTCTCAGGTCTTTCTGAGTGAAGACAGAAGATTCTATTCCACTGACGATAACGCTTCCATCACTTGGTGGTGATGTTATCTCATATACAATCTCACTGGGGTCTCTGATATCCATGTTGGACTCAGTACTTAGCAAACTTGTATTGATGGTCTTGGTGCTACCATGGTTGATAACAGCCATAGAGTTATTCACCACATGGAGATAAGGTTCTCCGGCCTGTAGCTGAAGCAGAGCGGTAATCCTGTGGCGACCATCAGACACTTGCAGCTGGAACTGTTCACGATCTGCACCATGGTGCACAAAAAGGACCTTTTTGTCCCTAAGGTCAGCCTGAGTGAAGCGGAAGAGGGACTGGGAGTTGTCCTCGGCTGATACAATGTGCCCAGAGAGGATTCCTGCACGCATATACAGAAGCTGTGATTCTTTGAAGTCTGAGTCATCATCTTGGAACTGGATGTCATCTGTAGTCAGCAAGCGCTGTCCATTTCGCACCACGTTGAAGGTCTTGTCAACCACCCGATAGGGCACATGGTCATTTACAGATAATATCATTATTTTGACAACACCCTTCAAGACGTCTTTCTCCTGGGGGTCAGCAGTTGTGCCTCGCTTTGTTTGTTTGAAAACGACAAAATTAAATTGATCCTCACTGCTCTCAGATCCATCATGCTTGTATGTCAGTCTATTAAAATGCAGGTCTTCATTGCTAAACACCTTAATAGCTCCTTCAAATCTAGTTTGCCCAAGAGGAGACTCTCTGATGATATGGCCATGCTTGGGATCTTCTGTGATCCTGTACACAAAATCAGTTGAGTTTTGAGCCTGAACCCACAGAACGGCATCATTAAGAATTCCCTCACCACCCTCCATCACTCTAAGCTCTTTGTTAGTTAGGACTGGAACATCTGGGTCAGCCAGGATTTTTATTGGATAGGTGTACACTGGAGAATGTTGTTCTTCTGCAAAAACTTGGAATTGAAACTGATCTTCCACATCCACAGCTCTGTGAACCCTTACTTTGAAATTCAAATAACCATTTCTGAGATCTTGCTGAGTGAAACTGCTCCCCTGAGTCAGGTCTATGTTATGAATTTGTAGAGTTCCCATGGTCGGGGCCTTTACAATTAAATATCTCATAGACTCTGCCTTTGTGTTTTTTCCTTTCATTACAGCTTCGAGTTCTGTGTGTTTTATTACCCTTGTTTCTCCCTGTTTTATCTCTAGTGGAACAATTTTTGCCATCCTTATTCGTGATGGCGTAATCTTAACTAAAAATGTGTTGTTTGGTAGAATAAATTTTCCAAGGTGAGCATCAAATTGAATGCGTTCCACAGCTATCTCCCCTTGATCTTCTGTCTTAGTACTCATGTATCTTAATACACCGTGCTCCAAATCAGCCTGACGGAATGATGTTACCTGCTTCATTGCATTTTGGCTTGCTAATACTTCCAGTTTCCCCAGCTTCAAGGGATGGGTTACATTATACAGAATATCTCCATATCTCGGTATGGATGACACTGATAATTGCTGAATGCCAATGGGAGAAGAAGCCCCCTGAGACAGTAAGAGGCCAGTATTTGTGACTAAGGTCAGACTGGGTTGTGTGACTTCCAAGTTCAAGGTAGTAACTGGACCAGTAGAATGCCCATTTGATATCTGCATATCTATCTGATGTACATTTCCGCCTTTGTGAACATAGTAAATTTCCCCATCTTTGAGGTGTCTGCATGTGAATTGACTGACGCTCCTCCCAGGATCCTCTGCATTTTCCAAATAACCCTCTTCCATGGGTGTCTTGGATGTAATGGTGACAAATAACTCTTCGCATTGGGTATCAGAATCCATAATTTTTATTAGGCTAGAACTCAAACGGGTACGCCCATACTTTGCAATGGCGATAACTTCATCACTTAGCTGGGGTATGTCACTGACAGGTTTGAATTGAACTGGAAGGATGTACTTTCTGGAAGTTTTTAAGCACTCTGGTAGATTAGCAGAAGAGTATATAAAAACTTCCAACTGTATGTAATCTCCATATTTGTCATCGCTGTCATGCATATACTTTATTTTCTTATTGACCACATCAAGAAGAGTAAACTTTTTGGCTCTTTTACTGTTGATGTTCATATCCACTATTCCATACCAAGGATCATTTTGAAGAGTGAAGATAATCTGAGACTGTCTGACACCAGCTTTATTCAAATCAAAAGTAGGCTGGAGATTATGAATGTCAAGAAAAGCCTCTCCACTTTGAGGGACTAGCAGAGGAGAAACATCAAGGAGCTTTGTGATGTTACGAAAAATCTCTGGCGTGTTTTCATCTGGGTAACAGTGCCTTTCATTGGGGACAAAATCAGAGGGTATGATTCTAATGGGAGAAGCTGTTGTAACTGTCTCTTCATAAGAACTTGAGTAATCATAATCTCCTTCACATTTAACATGAATGTCTTTGGTCACTAAGGCGTCTTGTAAAGTTCTTTCTCTATGGTTTGTTTTTATTTCCCCCAAACATCCAATAAAGGACTCTGACGTGATCTCTTCTTCCATGCGAGGGAACAATCCACTGTTTCTAAACACTTCCTTCATCTTCGCTGGTACACCCCCCACATACATGTTTTCATGCAGGTCCAGAAGCTCAGGACCACTTAGTGAAACTGTGGTAGAATGGCTGTCCACAGTCATAATAAACCTGTATCGGTTAATCTCAACCTGTATACGGTGCCACTGATCATCATCTAATCGCACTCTGGTGTTATTCAGCACAGTCATGCCACTACCACGGTCAACAAGACCTTTGAGATGGCCAGTCACCAAACCAAGTGCGATAAAGTCATCTTGATGGCCAGAGTGGAAAATTAAAAGTGCATCCTCGATGGTGGTCTTCATGAGGAACTCCAGTATCCGGGACTCAGCCAGTGGCCATGTTGGAAATGATATGAACGAATCAGGGCTTATGAAGCTGATTGCTTCTCCACTCTCGGCATCAAACTCACTTGAACACATTTCCTTGGTCTCCTCACACTCTGTTGGCTCTGACTTCAAGATGTCAAAGTTGTGGGACTTGAAGACCACATTGCTTATGCAGCCTCGTAGAGGTGGGATGGTTTCGTCCAAGTAAACTGCCCGCATGCTACCGGCACCGCCCAAAAAGACTCCATAGTCAATGTTAAGGCTTTCCTGAGCTATTAAGGGGAGGCTTAAAGAGTCATTGTATAAGTTGTTGATAGCCATATCCAGGCTGGATCTATGTAGGGTGACCTTCACTGTGTGTTCTACCAAGTTGTTCAGTCTTAGCCCAACTGGTGAAAACAGCGCCATGACGCCAAAGCCTATGTCCATTCGCACCTGTGGGATGGGAGGGATCTGATTATTATCCACCGTCTCGTTCAGTTCACTTGTCATCTTTTTGGCTCCATGCCACATGAAGCATTCCATCCAACACTATCAGAATGATGTTTTTTGTTTACCATGCACAATTTATGTAGGGTTTAATGACAGCATATTTGATACTAATCCAGTTTCATGCACAATCTATAAAATGTTTTATTATGGAATTAGAATGGCCAGAACTTCATTGTAAAATGACAGAGGACCAATTTACATGATTTTCTGAGTGCTGCATCATTGATGCTGCCACTGCTGTATATTTTATAAGCGTTTCTCTGGCTTCATGAATAAGAAAATTGCATTACAATGCACACAAATCAAGATTCACCCCTGATGTTTTGGCCCCCCGAAATGTTTTTTCGGCAGCTCTTGTATGCTGCAGCACAAAAGGAAATTTCAATCCTGCACCCAAGGTCAGTGATTTGTCTCTGGTTGGATTCGTTTGAAGGGGTCTGCCTGAAATTCTTGAAAAGCTAAAAATTGGGCAGCTGCTACTGTAGATCAGGTAATGCACTGCAAGTACATGGTAATTCTTAGAGACAAAATAGGCATTAACATCATTATAGCACTCAGGCCATCGAGTCGTTTAAAAGGCCTTTGGAGGAAATAGAGGATTACCTATGTGAAGCATACAGTTGAACAATATCCATTAGTATGTATTCAACTTGATGTACTCTTATTTCATGAAAGTTAATCCCTAGCAGTTCTTGGAAGGTAACAAGTTTTAATGGAGAGGAAACTGGAATTGCAAATCAGAGAAACCAGTTTGAGATCTCAAGAAATGCCCTGCTGATGCAGTCAATGAATTCAGCCACAGAAAAGATTTAACTCTAACAGCATAAATGAAAGTGACCCTGGACAAATGGCATGATCTTAAAAGGAATAACATTTTCCTTCCTTTCACCGTAACGAGTCTGTCAGGTTTGTTCTCACCCGCAGTCGGCCATCTTTGAGCTCTACAGCCAGGTAGTCTTTGTTCCCTCCAGCCAGTAGGAGCAGCCCACTACGTTGGCTGGTCTTAAACTGCAGGGACAGCTGGAACGAGGAGACATCTTGAACGGCATGGATGCGGCAGAAACTGTTCCCATAGTACGACACTGTAAACACAAAAAGCGGCACCAGATGTAATGGTTGGGAGCAGCAGCAGCTACTATAAATCTCATGCTGGAAGCCACTTTCGTCCATGTGACTTACATCACTGCTCTTGTTAAGTAACTGACCCAAAGTGAAAACAGCAAGATTCCTACTGGCAATTTGACAAAGTGATGTTTTGGTCATAAAGTCATCTTCAGCCAGAATGACTAGAGTAAATTCGATCACTATGTTGTTTTACTGTAAAGCACTGATCATGAACTGGCGGCCCGCGGGCCGAATCCGGCCCGCCGAGCCGTTCAATCCAGCCCGCGACTAGATTCCAAAATTGTGAGGATCAAAAAGAAAACAGTGGTCCACACTATTAAAGCAACTAAAAATAACAACAACTGAGGCTCTTCTCAGAATAACTACAAGTTTTGTAATGAAATGTAAAAGTATAAACATAAACATAATGTTAAGCCAAAATAATTTTTATTTGATTGATTTTATTTGATTTTCTTCTTGGGGGTCCGGCCCCCAAGGAGACTGTCTGGTAAAACTCTGGCCCTCTGACAAATACAGTTGATGACCCCTGCTGTAAAGAGATATCTGCATCAATTACATCCTTATGTGTTACATACCAAGCAAGAGTGCTTTCTAAATTGTCATTTGGCACAGTAATTTCACATTTAGACATTCAATTCTATCACTGAAGGGCAAATTAATCCTCTTTATATTTTGGCAAAACTAAGAATAGTCATGGATGGGTGAGCTACAAAAAATGTAATAGAAACAACTGAACAATGACAAATTAAACATCTTGGTGGAAAAGTTAAATACAATGAAAAAGTAAGATATCCAGCAATACTATCATATGCAGCTCACAGGTTCTGTGATTTTCTTCCGCAATATTTATCTACAATAATTAATCTCCATTGTTATACATTTTCCTTCATTAGCACTGAGATATTGATCGCATAATAAAGAGATAAGAATAGCCAGCCTTTTCCATACTTGTATCCAACTTATCTGTTAAACATTTGTTATGGTCTACAAACAACATCTGCAAAGACAGGCTAGGCTGATGTGATCTGAGGGGCTGATTGGATTGTTTGCTCCAGGAGACAAACTCAGCAAATCTGTAGCTGCTCTTGAGATGCCAACATATATAAACCATCACCACATAGTATAATAATGCTAGTTATGTGTGAGACTCCTATCACATTTAACAGATGACATATGCCCAGGTCTTAGTGGGTTACTGAGAAGCAGTTAAAGTCCAATGACTAGTCCAATGTCCAATCCAGATATCTGTCATCAACTGGAACTGGTAATGACATGGACCATGTCTACCTTAGGAACTCCATGATTTTCTCTCCACAAGGACTCCACATGGTTGGATCTTCAGCAGCACGAAAACTAGACTTATCATGATCCTTAGTTCAAAGGCAAACATACCTTTTGCTGAGATATAGGGGTTTCGCAGATACCTCAATACAAGGGTTAGATGCTATCAGAGAATGACCATGGCACATTTCAGAAAAAGCTGATGGAGACCCACCTGCCAGCTGTCTCACACCTTGAGAAATTTCTCCAGGGTATCACAAGGGTGACTGGAGGGGGGGGGGTCAAGCTACCGTGCAGACCATGAAAAATAAGAAAATAACAGCTAGCTGTGTTGGTTTATTGCCAGAGTGTTACTGCCTTAAGAAGTATACTGAATGCATACTGAATGGATGTGATCACCCTGAACGTTCTTTCCAGGTGGCAGAAATCTAAATGAGCCCATCACTATCAATTACAGCAAACCTGAGGTTATGAATAACATTTGAAGCCAATTAAGTGTCCCCTTTAAATTTGGGAGGCTTTATACAGGGGCTGCACTATTCTCGTGGCCGGACAGCATCAATTCCGGCCTTCACTGCCAGAATGGAACTCCTAAGCAGAAAGAAAATATTAGTTCTTTGCTCCAGTAGTCGAAAGAGGAGAAAAAAAATGCACCTGAAAGCTAAATAAAGAATCTAAAGTCGGGCTAACACGTCATGCTTATGTAACATACACTCGCAGGGGCTACAGTCACACAGCAGTTTGGTTTCTTCTCGCCAGGCCCTGGTGTTAATCGCCTCCTCTTGACTGACCCCACCCCATTCCTGCATGAGCGCCGCCGAGGAAAGCAGTGTGTGAACGAAAGCTTCACGGCCGGCCAGACGATTGCCGTCAGCTTTGATTAGTCCCAGAGCAGAGCTGCCTGTCAGCGAACAAAGAATGCCAGTTCATCTCCAGATCATAGGGAAAAATGCTTGCCGCCTTATTCTTTACCCAAATACGACACTGGAATGAAGGTTTGACGGCTGCTTTGACTACAAAAACACAAGGCTTTGTGTGGAATGAACGAGAGCAACTTCCAATTTGGTGAGTTATACAGGGTTCAGAAATAGCAAAAATACATTTGCTCTAAGCAGAATGGCCCAAAGTGAGGCAGATCAGTTAGGCCACATTTTTGAGCAAAAATATCTACTGTGAGGGAAATACTGCATATACGAATGGTGAATAAAGACAGATGCTTTTTCGGCCATTTTTTATAAGAATGTCTAAGTACGAATATCTAGGGGATTCTGCTTTTTACATATCCCATCATGCTCTCCTGTGAGAAGTGAGAGAAAAGCTTGGGTAGATCAGAGTCTGCCCTGTAACACCTGAAATGTAGGTGTGATGTCAATGCAAAGCAGACCCCTCCCCTGTACAGCCTGAGCCCCATGTGACCACGCCCAGTGTGAGGTTACCCAATCAGATGTAGGCTGTTGTTCAGCTAGTTATTTGCAAAACAGTCCACTTACATGGATCACGGCTATACAGATAAGTCCAATGTAGGGTGGGGTCATGTATACTGGCAAGCTGTAAAGGGAACTAAATATACCGTTCTGTTGCCCAGTATAGGGTACCAGGCAGGAGCCCCCCCCTCGGGCAGTATAGTAATACCCCTTAACCTGACTGCCTGCGAACGTGTGGAATCAGATTAGCGTAAACACTCGCATAACACCCCCCCCTCCCAAAGAAATGTCTTAAGGAAATTTAAACTAGTCCACAGGTCCACGCCCTGGGTTGGTAAAAAAAAAATTACAAGGACATCAAATGCATCTGAATCACAGTCTCTGGGCTGGAGCTTCGTGGTTTAAAATAGCCATATTTGTGACCTAATCAAACATTTTTGTGGCCTAAAACCACTCTATTGCCATTATAATACTCTGCCACACCCTTGCGCACATTAACATGCCTGTCTGTGCATTTCGGATCTGGTTCCATGACCTGGGAATGTACCAACTCTCTGTCTTCGCTGGCCCAGACTGTCTTGTCCTGCTTGTCCCACCCAAGAAACACTGACTTATTGTGGGACCAGTGTGTTCTCGGTCCGGCAGATGGTGGGTCATGGAGATATTTATAGAACACAGAACTAACATGCTGTCTCTGGTGCAAGAATGAACTTCCCCTTGTTTTATAGATCCTGCTCTCCCCCCTCCTTCATGCACCCCTCCCCAGGCGGCAGAAATTTTCCGTTCCATTCTCTGGGCTTCTGTGCCCCCTTTTGACGTGGCTAACAATGTATGCTTCCCTGGGTGGCCTTGAGATTAATGTGTTCCTAGGGATGCCTTTCATGCTAGCTGATCATCACTTTCTGTCTGAGGAACCAACCCCAGATCAGTGTTTATTGCTGCTTTCTCTGTTATTTATGTCTTGAAATACAGAAGCTAAGGACAATAGGTGCTGCTTCCATGTTGCTGTTCAATTAGACTGATCGCTGACTAGTGTCTTATGAGCTACTTCTCCATTACAGCCTTTAAACGCAGACTCAGGGGGGACCACGTTTTCAGGCGGGTTCTGGTGACTCTGCTGCCATGACGACAGAAGTTGCTGACCACAGGTTTGCAAAACAAGCTGCCTACGGGGGTCACTGCTGCGGTTGTTAACCCTGGAAAGCCATCTGTTATTTTTTGAATCCAGAGAAGTAGGGATAAAGCTTCCTGGACATGTGGGACTTCTGCACGTTTGAGGCCATACAGGCGCACAACAGACTGTTTACGATAAACAAGCTATTTGGGGAAACATGGGTGATGTGTTCCTATGATTCAGAGTAATTGAATGCCTTGTTAGTAGGAGAGCCATCAAGAGACCATTTTAAGCAATAGATGTGTCAGGTGCTTTACACACAGAACATCTTGCCTGCTGTGGTTAATGTTAACTAAATCCAAGCTTGTTATGACAACTGCGAGGGGAACATTGACGTCACATGGTTGTGGACCTGGGGACAGAGCAGGGCTGGCATGAAGGGGAAACGGGTGCACAAATATACTGGTCTGGCCTGCTGGGTGGGGTCGGTCAGGTACGAAGGGGAGGCCCTCTAAAGCAATGGCTCCCAATCTGACAATCCAGGGACCTGTAGATAGTACATGTTTTTGCTCCCTCCCAGCATCCAGTAGGGACTTTTAAGGTAGGAAAAATGAAGACCATCTGTGTGTCCCTGAGGACATTTGAGAAACTGCACTATGGGCTGGACTAAGGACAGTCATCTCAGGCTGCTCATTCACAAACACAGAAATGTGCAGACTGTGCACATGTGTATACACATAGAAGCAGACATCACTGGCACTCGCACACACACGCATGTGGGGACATTATGTGCCCATAAGGTAAGGTATACCCGCTCGTTAACGCGCGCACACACACACACACACACACACACACACACACACACACACACACACACACACACACACACAATGGATTGAAAAGGACTCTTTTTACAAACAAATCACCTCATTTCTACAACTGCAAAACTGTGAGGTTTCCCAGCACACAAACACACACACATGCAGAGTTGTGCTTATATGACCAAGCTGAACGACAGCGCTTTGAAAGAATTCCCACCAGAAAGATACCTTTACAAACATCTTGGACCGATTCTGAAGACTGGGTCTAGATTTGCTGAAGAACAGAAATATGTTGTCTCTCATCTGTAATAAAAGCTGCCCTTTCGACCCCCTCAGAGATTTTTCGAATGGAAGAAAAATATTAAATATCTGGCCTTCGTATGACGTGTCCATAACGTGGCCTCTGTGAAGGAATCAACTATGGCCCAACGGGACTTTGCAAAGTTAAACCGGAGAGATCTTGATTTCTAAGGGGAATGAGTACTCTCCATTTTCCGAAGGGAGCCAATCTGTCATCCACGTGTTCGGCCCTGTGTTGAGCTAAAACAGACTCTACTTCAAGAAATGAGAGGTTGTAGCCCAGTGGCTACTTCTACACAATGCTGTCCCCCGTCATTCAGATGCTGTTTAAGGCAAAGAGTAACTGAGCCCCAATCCGTCACCCTGGGTAGAAAGACCCAGTCCGAAAGCCTGCATTGTATTTTTGATTCTTCACCACAACTTCAACTTTGCCAGCTTGCGGTGGCTTTTTGTCATGGCCTCCAGGGGGAGCTCTCACATATCGTCACATTTTATCAATTGATTAAAACTCTAGGCTGTCTCCTGGGTGGGAAACATGGGGATCTGCATGTGAGCAAGTGGGTTATTTTCACAGATGTAAATAGCCCATAAATATGTCACACATAAGTTTTTCTAAATCACTGTGGGCCCACCTACAGTGCTTTCTGAGTAAGTAAAATATGGCCAACAGTTTCTATTATTTTTCTTTAAAGGGAAATAAATCTCGTGTTAAATCTGTTGCTTGGAAGGGCTTGGAGAATTAGTGTGAGTCATGTGTGCATGTGAACCCAGCATTAACCCTGGTGTTCCTTGCGTATATCTGCACAGCAAGGGAATGGGGGGTGGAGGGGAGGGTTCATGAAAGACTAAATGACTTTGATGTTATTCTGCAGAATGCGGGATGGGGGATGAACTGAGTGGTTCAAGTCTTTCAGCCTGATATTGATTGTCGGAGCGAAAATGCACTTAGGGAGTGTTGTCAGACAGGCAGCATGAGCAATATGAAAACAGGGCCGATGCTGTGGGAGGGTCATGTGACCTAAGAGGTTTGGGCATTTGGTGGGACGTTAGCACAAGGGTGTTTGCGTGAGGCACTCAGATGGTTAAACCCCAAGCTCTGTAACATCAGGCCGTCGCCCTGCCATCCACCACTTTCCAATGAAAAGCATGACCATAAACGTTTATGCTGTGGTACACCAAGGTACCCGTACCTCCCTGATTAAATAGTCACCCCCAGGATCCAGCTGTAAAGTACCGCAGAGGGCTTTAAGCTCGGTACTCAGCACAGGACTCCGTGCCGCACACATCGCCCCCTCCTGGATGCATGATTTAAGAGGAAGCTTGGGAATTACACTAGATAAAACAAAAAATACTTAGTCATTGTTATATTAGTCTAAACTGAATGGCTTCGAAGAAGCTGAGTGTTGTGTGTGGTGATTAATAAATGTAATGATGGTGCTCAAATAGGAAAAACAGCACTTTTTACCAATTTTGGCTGAAACGTTCAAGGATTCAACGATTCAAAGGTTTGAGGTTCGTCAATCGTCACACGCAAAGTATACAGACAAAATATAATGTACGGTGAAGTCAACAGAAGTCAACTCTACCCCAGTAAAAATAGTGAGTAATAAAGACATAAAAAGTAACAATATAATAATTTGTAGAGTAATAAATAAAGAAGTTAAAGTTATACTGAAAAAAGACCAGAAATTTGCAAAATAGTTCAAATAAATGTGTTTGGTGCATGGGTAAGGAGTGAGAGTTGAATTATAAGTGTTGATTAAGTGTTGCATAACATGATGGCCTGATGTCAGAAGCTTATTCTGAGCCTCTCAGTTCAGCAGAAGCACTTTCCAGACCTCAGCCTGGCGAGGAGGTGGTTGTTTGGGCGGGTCGTGTTCCTGTTGAATTTGGCAGCTCAGTTTCTGCATCCTCTGAGGTAAATGTCTTGCAGCGGAAGGGGGCAGATTAGCCTTGAATTTAGCTGAACGTGCAGAGCAGTTACCAAACCAGGCCAGGGTGAGGGTGTATTCTCAAATGCTGGTGGCACCATTTATGCTTAAAGTCCACCACCATCTTATTGGTCAATTAGCCTGACTTTAGCCATTATTTCAAACTGTCCAACTCGTCCAGGGAGGTCATCTCATAGTTTTTGAAGATCAGGCTAATCGCTACAGTGTCAATGCCAAATTTGATTATTTTGTTTGAGTTAAGTTTGGCCACAAGATTGTGTGTGTACAAAGAGTACAGCAACACAGCACAGCCTTGGGAGGTGTCAATATGGAAGGAGATGGGAGCTGAGGCTGAGCATTGAAGTCCCCCAGCAGAACAAGGGAGTCCCCGGGAGGAGCGCTTTCAAACACTCCTTCCAGGGACTCCAAAAAGGGTGGGTATTCTGAACTGCCGTTTGGCGCATAAGCACAAACAACAGTCAGGACCCG
>JABFDZ020000022.1:17172332-17183544 GCA_019775955.2 Pollimyrus isidori
TAAACCACTATCAGTGAGTCTGCCCGTGGGGTGGGGGCACCGCCGCGCCAGGCAGTGTCCCACATTGTCCCTCAGAATACCCGTTGTCCCCCCTTGGGCTTATTAGCAGGTGGTCACCCTACCCAGCACCACCTGTGGATGCAGTTACGAGTAATGGGAAGTGTGTGGCAGTGTGTTCCCCTATGCAGAAGGTAATTAGCAGCAGTGGTGCGTAACTGGGAATGCAAACTGGACTCATATCATACAGTGATGGGCCTGTTTAATGAAATCCATTTGAAAAGCCAATCTGAGAACTGGCTGCATGCAGATAACCGAGACTAAGGCTAATAATTCCGTGTTCGGGTCTAGAAATAAGAATTTAGCTGTATTTAAGAATTCATCTGCATCTGTTAGCACTGGCCATGAAGACTCAAAAGTTATGATACACGGCAACCATCCTACAACAGCGTGACTTTTGGTTGTTTGGATGCTGGCAGACACTCATTTTCTCCTCCTGTTTCAAGCAGAATTTGCCTTTACTAGGAAATTACCCATGTCGTTTTGGTGTTCAGTACAGAGAGAAGACCTGAAAACACACAGAACCAAACACTAACGCTGTAGATAAAGAAGTATAAGTAGCATGATGCCTATTTGAGCTGCAACATAAATCTTGAGATATCCATCCATCTTCGAACTGATTATCCTGGTCAGGGTGGCAGGGATCTTTAAATGTAATATGCCGAGCTATGTCTCCCCCTAGAGGTGAGTCCTGCCATTTCTTTGTTATATTTATATAACATTTATCTTTATTATTTATTACATGTGTGATTTGGCAAAGTATCCGTGCTTGTGAGGCACGTAACTTTAGAGAAGCTACCCATCCATCTATTTCCAGCTACTGATCTGGTACAGGGTCATGGAGGGACTGGGGCTGTTCCAGGTACGAGGCTGACAGAGATCTTCTGCAGAATGACCTTCTGGAGCTATTGTGACATGGAGGTGGACCTTCAAGGCACCTTTGATGCTGAAAATTTGATTTCTGGTTTCAGCCCTTAGTGGTTGGAGGTGGCAAAGACCAGAAGGGACAGACTGACAACATGAAGAGGCAGATGAGGAACAAACAGTGTCAGAGGGAATCTGGAAGGCAGGTCGGCGAGGGGGGGCAGCAGGGGGGTGCTCTTTGGTGTGGTGCTGCCTGTGGGGAGACGGGACGTGGACTGTAAGGTGAGAAATGTAGCTCTGATGCTAGATGGCCAACCAACAAGGAAACTTAGTGGACAAGCAGGACCAAGCAGATTTTCAAGCACAGCAGAGGAACTCAGTGGGTTGGGGACGAGTAAGTAACCAAGCAGGTGTGGTCTGAGAACACAAGGGCCTGACAGACTGGGAAGTGGAGGAGGTGATGATGTCAGAGTGAGGAGGAGGGGGGCAGGGGAGAAGATGTCATGCTGAGGGAACTTCAGCTTCTGGCAGTCAGATATTCACTTAGACACCTGACATCCTTCTAAAGCTCAACAGATATTCAGTCTTCGTGATTCTCTTCTAGAAAACTTTGTGGTACCCTTTGCACCCAGAGCAAGTTTCAAAAGATAAAATTCCAGCAAAATCAGGCACTGAAGATTTGTAGAAGACTGATGATAATAGACCAGGAAGAGGAGATGAGTATTCACTGTACTCAGATGTTGATCTTACAAAAGAAAAACAATGGCAACAATAATAAAACTGCAGGTGCTGAAGTCAAAAAATGAAAATTGAAATATATCTATTTTCATTGTGAAATCTGGAGAAATAAAGTGACTGTTTTCTGTCCCTTGTACATATCCTTATGCCAGGTTATGATGACCCAAATATACCTACTGAACTCCACTCCGGTGTGGAACATAGCTTATCAAGAGCGATCTAGTGAAAGGTTACTTAGGGAGTGTTACACAGAAGATCACACAAGGTTTCCACTTATATTCCAGTTAAAATTAATATAATATAATATAATATAATATAATATAATATAATATAATATAATGAACATGTCATATTACCTAAGACAAAAATAACATTAACACCTGTGTCTTCTCCTGTGCGGATTTCCCTAAGCTTGGCAGAAAGCCCCGTCGCACATGTGCAGAGTGTAAACACCAACGCATAACCGCTGCGAAGCGGTGACACTGTGGCAGCTCGCATGCGATTCGATGACTGACAGCCCTGCCGCATGCAGTCTCTAGGTTACAAGCCTCACTCCCCCTCCTGCTCCCTACCCTCCAATCATACATTGTGTTCGGAGTGTGTGTGTCTGTGCGCGCTCGCGCGTGTGTGTGTGTATGGGGGTAATCTTCTTGGATTCTCGCCAGCATTTTCACAAGTTCTGAAAATGCGGCGGATGGAGTGTCATCGTGCGTCAGGTGATGGCCCCCTGAGATGCTGTCACTGGCGAATACGACGAGTAGTGATGCTCTGCCTTCAGGGGGGTGCCTTTATTAACCCACAGACTGGCTTGTGAATCAATAAACCCACATGCCACTGTATGGCAAGCGCCTCCCCCCGGCACCTCACTCGCATTCCTGTCTGGAAAATAGACATCCTCCTGACCGGGTCCGGGCGGGAGGGAGGGGTGTAAAAATGTCTTAAACATGAGGCCTTTTCTGCTCCTAAGAAACAGCTTTTATCATTATTTAATCTCTTAGTTTACTTGGTTATCCGAAGTCTGCCATAGATTTATATACTTTACAGAGTGCTCGGAGGCGTGGTGGGCAGCACCATGTGACACTGTGGTGGGGGGAGGCAGGAGGGAAAGGAAAACAGGCTTACGGGGACATGGAATGGGCTACGAGAAGGGGGGTTAGGGTGAGGGTCAGGCCATCAATTTATCACGCTCTGGCTGTACCTTTCTGGTGCTAGAGAAAACAAAACTCCATCCTGCCTAACAACCCCCTCCCCAGGATGAACTTCAGTGCCCTGCCCGTCTTCCAAACACCTTTTCTAGCATCCAACAGCAAGCCAGTGCATGGATGTGAACCAGGAATTTCAGCTGTCCCTAGACTTCCTGATACCTGTGGACCTGAGATAATGCACCAGGAGAAGATGATGTTCCTATTTTCTCCATCTCATTCCCCTAAAGCCAGAGAGAGAAGTGTCTTAAGGTGTTCGGATCATGGCTGATCTTTCACGTAGCCGCCCCCCCCATCCTCAAAGTGGCAAACATTTAGGCAGCTGCACTTTTTGCAAACATTCAGGATAAAGCTCAGGCCTGGTCTGCAGTTCTTCCAACTACGCCACCTGCTGGGCCACTGATGCAACGTTAACTGCATTTATGTCAACAGAAAATCTTGGGACAGGCCCCTGAGAGATATTTAGCATGAAAAGCAAACGTACCACTGCTGACACTTTTTGGAACGAGAACACCATACTGCCCCCACCACACAGGGCAGCGTGGGGCCATCAATCCACAGCAGGCGTTAGTGCATCATTTTAATAACGCTGTCCACTCTGTGCTGAGTCATGAGCACAGCTCCTCTTGGCAGAGCGAGGATGGGCGCGTCACCAATTCTGGGGACTTTATTACCATGGTGGCAGGCATTTAGGAATATTTACAATCTTATTTATTTGCATATACCCTGATGCAATGAATTTGAAAAAAAGCATGCGGAAAAAGCTAGATTCCTGCAGCGAAGCTCACAGCCACGGCTCTCCGTCCACAAGGGCGATCCATTACGTGTCGGAAGAGCTCAGCGTGAGGCAGTCTTATGATATGCTGCATCTCACCCAGTGGGTCTCATCTCCTGCAGACAAGCAATTCCGTCTGAATAGTTTAATGGGAACTGCAGGCCGTCCGTAAAGCTGACAAGAAAAGGATCTGAAAAGCAGTCACATTAAATTCCAACACAGACAACTTTAAAATTAAGGTAAAAAAAAATGCAACAAAGTACAGAATACCCCCCTGACTCGTACAGTAACGCTGGCTAAAAGAACACCATCCTAGCTGTCATATTCAGCCCAGAGAGAGGCAGAATGGAAATGGGATCTTGGCACAAAACAATTCCTGGGCCATTCACATTCCCATTTGGAATAAAATACATTTTTTAAAGTTATTTTGACGTTTGAGTGAGGAATATTTGTGTTCGTACAGGAACATTTCTCCACAGCTGCTGCATAACGTAATGGTTACACTGGGAAGTGCTAATAACAATAACGCTAATGCTACTCTAATCTGTTTAGCCTGGTGTGACAGCTGATCTTCTCTTGCACTGTTTCTCGTTGCTTGATGGAAGTCTATTCCCCAGGCTCACCAGCCACAAATTTTCCACACCTGCTGATATTACCAGGAATGTGTTTTTCTTCCAGGTGGAAATCAGATTTTAAGTGTTTAATTGCTCACTTGGAGGGTTGCTGAGAATGCTGGGAATGCCAACGCTCCACCTGTCTCTACTTTGGCCAGGTGTGATAGATGCTCCTTGGTTTCCATGGTGATGCGTG
This sequence comes from Pollimyrus isidori, assembly GCA_019775955.2. Classification (NCBI taxonomy): domain Eukaryota; kingdom Metazoa; phylum Chordata; class Actinopteri; order Osteoglossiformes; family Mormyridae; genus Pollimyrus; species Pollimyrus isidori. The sequence continues at coordinate 17,176,779 of JABFDZ020000022.1, forward strand.
TAGAGGGGGGCACTGCAGAGAAATATATTGCATTAGCTTCATGGTGTGCTTCATTTAAGTATCAGAAAGGCTGGCAGGAAACAGACAGGCCTTGCTTTCGAGTATAACACTTCAGGGTCATTGTATAACAAACAATTAATGCACATATATTGCACATTTTGCTTGTGGGTAGGAATAGGCAAAGAGGCCTTGCTGATTGTCAGTTAATTATGATCCTTTTTCTCTACTTGTCCTTTAAACTCTCACTCACTCGCGAAAACAAAAAGTGTTGGTGAACCCAAAATCCAAGGAGACAGCTTCAATCCTTTCCTTTCCTTTCCTTTCCTTTCCTTTCCTTTCCTTTCCTTTCCTTTCCTTTCCTTTCCTTCATCCTCATTTTTTTCATTTTACTGCAGACGGAGAGATTACTGTAGCTTCAACAGCTCCATTTCTCACTCAGCCGGATCTGCTTCTCCGGTGGGCACCTTCGTTCGGAATGGGTCAATGCGAGATCTTCTAGTGAGAATTCCTACGCCTGTTCTCCTTTCACATGCCCTCCGTGTTGCAGGCCTGCCACCTCAGCAGCACTCGGCACTCATCATAGGCAAAGAGGGGCTCATCTCCCCAAACACTGCTCACCCTATATATTCCATTAGCCACACAATCGCTACAGTCAGATGTGAGGGTCTCTGACAACCGGGAATTTTGGGTTCAGTTGGTTGTAGCCATTTTGTTTCCTTCCAAAGGACCCGTAAGAGCTGGAAGCATGGAAGAGGCTTTGAAATACATGTCAGTAATCTCAAAGGTGTACAAAAAAGTTCCTGATATATTTTGCTCCCTTGTTTAGGAATCAGTATCAGGACTGAGTACATCTTTGTAATGGTACAAATGGAAGAATTTTTGTTTGATTATAAAAAAAATTATGAGATACTCGGGTGTGCTCCTTGCAGGCTGTCCCCATGTTGTTGTGGGGTTTCCTCCCCATTAATTACCCCATGAGTGTCATGCAGTCATACTGCAGCCCCAAATTATCCCTGAATCTTAGAGACAGTCCTTTGATAAATAACAAAAACATTCTATGTCTATTACTATAATCAATAACAGTCAACATGTACATTAAAGCCCCAATTTAAAGGTATTTGGGCAGGGGCTAGGTACAGTGCTTTGAGCCAACGTGATGTTGTGAGAATGCGCTATGCAAATAAGATTCAATTGAAATTAAATTGCATTGAACTGTACACAGGTAAAATCTAATAGTGAATGATATGGAGACACTCCAAATAAAGACGTGCATTCAGCAAACGATAAATAATGTGGTTTATGACAACCATGGGCAACGGCCCCGGGATTATGACGTGACAAACTGTATAAATCACGATCGTTAGGGATGTGAAGATGATACAGAGCAATCAATGCAGGCAGCCTGGGAGATCGCCTCATGGTGTCTGCAGCGGGGTGGGGAAGGAAGAAAAAGACAAGCAGAAAAGCAGAAAGCGAGGAGGCAGAATTGATTTCCGTCTAGCAGGAGAAAAGTTGCTCAGCAGAAAAGGGGACATCTTAACTGAAGACTGTTGCAGTTAGAGCGAGCACTGGGGTTTGGGCTCACTGCTGTGCCAGTGAGCCTGGCCATTCACCAGCAGTGTTTGGAGGACACTGCGGTCCAGTATAAGCCACCAGATTTCTGCAAAATACATGGTTTATAGTTTTATGGCACTTGAAATATTATATCCTTGTATTAAGGGCCTTTCCTCAGGGTTCATCAGCTTGTCCCTGTCAGGAGGCCATTTTCTGAGCTGAGAGGCTCTGTCCCGAGACTGTAGTACTTCTACGGATGACTTAGCTGCCGAACACCAAGCCACCTTTAATCCTCTGCTTAGTACCATGTTCGTTTCTCCTTCCCTCAATGAGCAGGACTAACTGCTATTGCATTTCATGTAATTAGATAGTCTTAATATGTAGAGGCAGCTGACAGTTCATAGCTGAGCTCTTTCTCCAGTTATAAATTGATTTATAAAAAGCTTAATAAGAGTGTTATCTTCTGCGTGCAACCCAATCACTATGAAAGCTCATTAAAGCCACAAAAGCAGAAAAACTATTAATTTTAAACACATGATTATGCATCACATGGCACGTTTTATTTAAAATGCCAGGAAGAGGAATAATGGTGTTTTAATCTAAAAGTAATCACTGGGTATCTAAAACAGTAGGCTTATAATTTGGATTACACAGTGTCAACACCGGTTACTGTTTCCATTTTCGAGAGCTTAGCTCGACTACACGGGTTCATTTGCTTAATTAAAACGAGAGGAACTGTCGCCTATTTACAAAAAGCTGAGGATATGTGGATTACTTTGAAGTTATTAAAATATGTGTGCTCTCTCGGCTGAAGGGGCTCTTTGAATTCTTTGATATTTAAAAATGATATTTCTCGCACGTCTCGTGAACATCTAAAGAAGGAACCAGCCGCCTTTTTCCACCTCATGCTATTGACTGCTGATTCTCTGTCAAGTTTAGATTTCTGCAGTCGCTTGTTCACCATGTGATGAGCAGGAAGGTGATTGTACATCTCTGTTCTCAACACCTGTCAAATTGTTTCCTGTCTGTGAACACAGGGAGGAGTTTGGAAAATTTCAGGGCTAATTTGATTGGCTGAACTACCCTGTAAGAACAGTGGTGCAGTGTTTCTCAAAGCGGCCAAGATACCCCAGCTGATTTTCCACTTTCATCTGGTGTTACAGCACCAGAGGACTTCTGGTCACTAGCTTCAGGTATTTCAGGCCAGATTCGCTCCAAGTTTAAAGCTTTAGACTCTGTTTAGACTTCAACGAGATTCAGCTACCATTTGTCCTATTTCGTTGATGTCATTGTCTCTCATTGCAGGTGTCCGTGTCCTGACCATTTCTGTCTTTCTGTCTCTCTCACACTGGTTGTATGCCTCATGCGGTCCAAACATTTCCATTTTTACAGCTCTTTTTCATACCATTTACAATACATTGTGTCTTCCTGCGTCTCATTTGGTATCTAGCTAAATATATTTGTTCCCCTTTGTTGTCATATAGTCTGAACATCTCTGTCCTCCCACATAGTTTAGCGATCAACTGTCTTTCCTCATAAGGTCTGCATTTGGATTTTTTGTCTCTACCAAAATTCAAGCTGTTGCACAGTTAAAATTCACCTAAAAAATTATACAGTCCAATTGGACCCCATTTCTCCGAATATCCTCTGTGGTCAAAACTGAACTACTTTCATCTCCATAATCAACATGTACAGCCTTTATTTCAACTGATGGCAATTCTATAGTTTCCACCATGTGATTATTAATCCTGATAATGTGACTCATTGGGTGGCACTTTTCTCTCAAACCTCCAGGATTAGTGATTCAAATCCCATCTGTACAGTATGTGTGGAATTTGCATGTTCTATCTATATCATGTTGGTTTTGTCATACACACGGTTGGCAGCTATAAAATTGCTCGTAGTGTATGGGAGTGTGGATATGTGTCCTGCAATGGACTGGCATGTTCAGGGTGAACTCAAACCCTGTGCCTTATAATGCTTAGGATACAGCCCCTCTCCACCTGTGACCCTGATCAGGGATAGTGGTTAGAAGATGGATGAATCGACATCCTCATTGTTCTCCTTGACCGCGTACAATTGTAATTTTCTGTATTACGATAGAACTCTCAGCTATACAACCATTGAGTCTGTTTCCATACAATTGTTTCTATGGCACCATACAACAGACCAATAAATAATATAACAAAGAAAAATGTTATCTCTCTGTGAAGGCAGCCAAGCAAAAGTGGGATAATTCTCTTATCATCAGAGGTAATCAATGCCCTGGCATTGTCCCTGGGGCCTGATGAATCACCCAGGCGCCCTTGCTATCCACTCTGCCTTTCCTTGCATTTGGTGTTTTCATGTGTGTGTGTTTTCAGTGGGATTGTGATGTATAACTGTACTGCGGCTTGGAAACAGACCCCTGTGACGTTGTTTTGAAATCCTCCAGGTTGATAGGCCAGTTTGGTCCTGGATAGCTGCTTGGAACACCAGCAGACTCTGACAGGAATCATAACTGTTCATTTTTTAAAGTTGGATCAAATCCATGTTCAATAACCTAATATAACCATTACCCATTCAGGGCTGTAACCTGAGAGTCCATGCCTGGAATCAAAGAACGTACATGTAATTAAGTATAGAAGTAAAAACCTATTTTGTGAATATTTCCCTTAGATAAAAGTGGATGATGGGTCCTAACCGTAGAGCTGTTTGTGAGCCAAACAGTCAGTGCAAAGAAATTAATGCAAAGCAGTCAGTGCAAAGAAATTAATGCAAAGCAGTCAGTGCTGCGTAGTTGGGGCTAAATAGTGAGTGCTAAGTGATCAGTGAGAAGTAGGCAGTGCTAAGTCATAAGTAAGCAGTGCTAAGTGGTCAGTGATAGGTAGGCAGTGCTAAGAGATAATAAAGCAGTGCTAAGTGATCAGTGATAAGTAAGCAGGGCTAAGTGATAGGTAGGCAGTGCTAAATGGTTAGTGATAGGTAGGCAGTGCTAAATGGTCAGTGATAAGTAGGCAGTGCTAAGTGATAGGTAGGCACTGCTAAGTGGTCCGTACTCTTACAATAAGTCTGTGCAAGACCTCCTTTGAATCAGTATCCTGATGTCTCTGCATCTTTTTATAGTGATTCTTCTGCTACGCAGTACTGCCTTCTGGTAAACACAAAATCCAAACAACTCATATATTATCACACTGCTTAGCCTCTTTGTCTGCTTGCCCTTATGCCTCCCACTAACAGGTCATAAACTGGAGTGAGACAGCCGGCCTGTTGTAGCGTTTAGAGAATAGACCCATGTGTCGGGCAAATCCAGTATAGTGACGGTATTGTCTTTATCTGCCCACTGCCGGTCTCCAGTTGCCGACAATTTAACCACGATGACTCTTACCCAGCCCATGTTGGCCATCTTCCACCATCAAGATATTTTTTATAGACTGTTTGTCCCTGCATTTGTTTTTACTGCCTTCTAGAGACATTGTGCAGGAATGTTACTCATTTTTCCAATTAGAAGAAAGGAAACTTGCTGAATCATGTGGGTAGAGGCGCAAACCGAAAATTTTTATTGACAGAACTGAATCCTTTAAATATAGTTATGCAAATTGACATGGATATATTGTTTTGAACGTAAGATTTAAGTTACCTTGGGAACCAGGAGGAGGACTTTCACCTTATAAGGTAATACCTCGGCAGACAGTTTCATATCTGCAATTTCGCAGCCAGAATAAATAAAACTTGTCTGTCACATCATAAAACAAAAGTTGTGGACAGTCTGAACCTTCATCGTTCTAGAGCTGATCAAGATAGGTAGCAATGAACACCATCTTTCAAGGTAATAATGAGGCTTTCAAGTTTTCGTAATTTTTATTTACAGGAAAAAGCTGTCAAAACTTAGACAAACAATGGGAATTTCAGCTAAGAGATAAAAACATTTACAGCGTGATAAAACAAAATCTAAGACACAAATCTGAGCGCAAACAGCACCCCCAAAGGAAATGTCAACTGTGAAGATACTTTTGTGGACATAGAAACCATCCAATCAGACAGAGATGTTCTGCTGCACCTTCTTGAAGGGCCTTATGTGCACATGAAAGAATGAGCCTGACACAGCGAAGCAGTAAACAATCCTAATAGACAATGGCATCTCAATGTCTCCATGAAGAAACAATAAGCACCTATGCAAATTTCTTATGATAGCTTTTGGTAACAGCCTTGCTGCATAGCCAGAAAAAATGTATACCAAAAAAAAAAAAATCAAAGGAGTTCAGATTAACATCAAAAGGTGACCCCATGATTGGTGCCTTGAACCTGGAATAGACAAGCTCAGGGATACTGGGACATGGAGGTGACATGTGGCATCCCCAATGAAAGAACAAGCTCTAATCCTGATATTTTCCTCTCTGCACAAATATCCCTTTTTTCAGGGTCAAAGAATGTATTTTAAGGTGGCTGGGAAAACAAGCACCACCGACAGGCAGACCATGAGGCTGTAGATGTTACAAGGTACTAGTGCTTTATCGCTTTTGCAGAATTTATGGCAGAAAAATGTGCATACAATTGATCCATGGCCAATTATCTGACGTGGTAACAACTTATTGGATAAATTAATTGAGGACAATTCAAGGCAGCTGGTGCAAAGTGGGGCCTGCATCACCCTACAGTAAATACCTCCCTGTCGGTGAACCTGGTGTTCCAAAATTTCCTCTGCTGCCCTCTCTCCTCCCCACTTGCATCTGGACAGGTACAGACTTTTATTTCCTATTAAATTAAAAAATAAATTAAAAATCCCCTGAACTCCCCCACAGGGAGAATGGTGAGAATTAGGTGCAGGTGAGGCTCTGCAGTTCCCGCACAGGAGTTGAGTGAGAGTTCACAGGTGGGGGCGAGAGAGTTTTAGGTCCCTCCGGGCCCCCACCTCCTGTCAAAGATGGAAAAGGACAAGCTCAGCAGATGTTGCTTGGATACAATTAAGCTGAAAAGTATTTTTTCACGATGTGGTTGCCCCTGGCACAGAGTCGAGTGACGAAAGGGGGGTGTGATCCTATCAGAGTCTCTTCCTGTGGTGCTGCCACCTTTCTTGTTAGTTAAAAAAGAGCTGGTTGTTATATAAATGTATAACCATATAGAGTGTCCCCCCCAATGCAATTTCTAAGTCACAGTTTTATTGGGGGGGAGGGCTTCACTAGATAGATAACTACTGTGATTCATGGCCGGAATGATGGTGGGTGGAGGTAAA
>JABFDZ020000022.1:17205651-17230280 GCA_019775955.2 Pollimyrus isidori
CGACTATCAGTCGACTACGGCAAAATCGAACGAATCAGATTTGACTATGAAAATCCTTAGTCGAAAACAGCCCTAGTAGGGATACAGGGAGCAGTTCGGTAGGGATACAGGGAGCAGTGCGGTAGGGATACAGGGAGCAGTGTGGTAGGGATACAGGGAGCAGCGTGGTAGGCGCAAGGGCAGCAACCCCAGTTGAGGCCATAATGGAAGGCGCCAATGCTGCTGGGTAACACCGAAGGCAAGCGACCACAGGAAGGGTGTCTCATTTAATTCTCTTCTGTTTTGCTCCACTCCCCCCACTTTTAAAATGAATTTATATTTACGTGTGAATCCAATTATGAGAAATGCTGGATTTAGTGAAATGAGGCAGCCTAACTAAAGAAATCCCTTAAGGCTATAAGGAAGTAAATGAAGGACACAGGTTTAAGTGTGAAAAAGACAAAACAGAAATCAAAACACAAACCAAAAACAAAATTATGAATGCCTTTCGCCACTCTGACCTGTCTGACAGCAGTGACTGAGCAGAACAGTCAATGAATTGCAAGCAGCTTTTCACAGTAAATGTTTGCCCCCGTATAATGTTTTACAACCAAATTATTTTGAGAGGCAACTTCTGGTTTTGAATGTGTAATTCAGCTCTCTAGGACAGAATCCATTATAATCTCTTTAATACAACTACAGTGGGAGACAGATTGAGTCTGGAGGTGATGGTTAGAGAGGGAAGGTTACACAGGACCACAGGAGAGCAAGAGAGCAAGATTGATCAGCTGCTCCAGAATGCTATTCAAGAGTGATACTAGTACCTCTCAGCCACCTTAATAACATTAGGCCAGCGTTACCTTTCACATATGCTAAGCATCAACATTCTGGCAACCATTCTTCGCATGTAAGCTTGGTTGTAGGGTTCATTGAAAGCATTAAATATAATCTGACAAACACTTATGAGTATGAGACATAGTCAAACAGAAGGACCAGCTCTCGCTTGGGATATTTTGGTTAAATGTATGTGCGCATACAGTAAGTACAATAAATGCAAACAATGGTGTTACTGCAATGAGATAGTGGTCTGTTCAGGCAGCCAATGAATAAAACTACCCATGAATCACTGAGTCAGATCATCCTATCATCAAAAGATCCTCCCCCATATTTCACAGGTACCTAAGCCCGTACCACAGATGTGAATTCTATTTTTGAATGAATTTCCCTATGTATGTTTATCCTACTGGGTCACGGGGGGTCCGGAGCGTATCCCAGAAGCAACGGAGCAACCCTGGATGGGGGGCCAGCCCATCGCAGGGCACACTCACACACCAGTCATGCACACATGCACAATTTGGCAACTCCAATCAGCCTCGGCATGTTTTTGGACTGTGAAGGAAAACCGGAGTACCCGGAGGAAACCCCACAACGATACAGGGAGAACATGCAAACTCCACACACGAAACCCAGGTGGAGACCAGAACCCAGGTCCTAGAAGTGTGAGGCCACAGTGCTAACCACTGCACCACCATGCCGCCCCCAAGTATATTCAGACTAAGCGATTTATCAGAATTTAAAGCTTGGAATCCCCCCTTGCAGTGGTTTCAAAATATATCCACAGAAGAAATAAGGTTTTTCCAGAAACATATGTTTGGAATGCACTAAGAACTAGTTGAGCTATAATTAAGTACAGGAATAAATTATGGACATGAGATGTTCCATGGGGGTCTTTTCTGGATAATTCCCATCCAGGGTGGACTCCAACCTTGTGCCCTGTGCTGCCTGCAACACCCTGTGATCCTAACCAGGATTAGCGGATAGATATTTATTTTGCATGTGTTATACAGGTATAATGTGTTATGTAAAATACGTAGACAATATTAAATTCATGATAATGGTGAAATTTTGACTGTACAGTATGTATAGTGAGAGAAAGTGTTAGGAAGCTTTAAATGACAGCTTATGCAACTTTAGACCTAGTGATGAAAGTAAATCTCTTTATTGTCCCTCCTCTCTGCATCTTGTCATCATTTATAACGGCTTCTATACTATAAATGCATGCAAGTGTGTTTCAGTTTAGAGGAAGAATGAAGGCATAGGAAGTGTGTTTCAGTTTAGAGGCAGAATGAAGGCACAGGGAATGTGTTTTAGTATGCCTGGTGTGCAGAGTTGGCATGTTTATAGCCCTGACAAACACTCAAACATATTTTCCTATCAGCAAAAAAAAAGGTTTGTACTTTTTGTTCTTGTGTATGGGGATAGATGAGAGAGTTAACTGCAGTGAAATCAGACCCGCCAGACAACAGAGGTCTCAGCTGAACTTTTCAATCTGCAACAAACCCTTAATGAGGCTTGAATCTTCATTGGACTTCGGGTATAGATTGGGGTGTAGATACAAATCCCTGTATGGTAGGCTAAGAGAACAGCCCACCAAGTCGGAAAAACCAAACCTCAAAGGGGCATTGATGAAGGTCAGCTTAAACACATTGATTGCTGGTGATTATTGCTCAGAATCATCTGCAGGTAGGCATGATTATGGGAGGCCAGCCAATCCTGCAACAGATAGTGAACTAGATTCTGAATAAGGCCAATTTGTCTGTGATAACCATAGCACAACTGGGGCAACCATAAACATGTGTGATCATAGTCCATTAGCCTGCAAAAAGGATTGTCATTTATTATTATTTTGTTTTATTGTTTCATCAGATTCACCTGCCTGCAAAAACATGTATAAGGAAAAAAATCACAGCATTTATGCAAAACACACATTTTCTGGGGTTTTCAGTTGAAATCCAAACATGTAGCTGTCAACCTATGTGAAATTACAGGCGTGACTAAACAGGGCTACTATGCTGCTGGCAAATTGCAGCATAAATACAAGACACAAACTGAGTAATGACCTATGCTAGAAATATGTGGGGCATCTCGCCGGCAGTCTTTGTCCCAGAGGTGCGGTGGGGGCACTTTGAAGTACTTTGAAGATAGGTGTCAGGACAGGGGCAGCAGACTGAGGCGTGTGGAGAAGTTTAGCTACAGCCAGAAAGAGTTGTTTGGCAGCCTCTGGCCCACAGACAACGTTCAAAAAGGAATGAGGCTCAGAAAGTTCTCTAACTTCTAAAAGAGGGAGAGCTGCATACCAGACCTGCTGAAACTAAGGCATATATACCGTGATGAAAAGGTGAAAGATGTGCTGTGATACTACCCTTATTGGCATTTAAAGTGATCCATTTTCAAAATGATTTTTAAGATCATTAATTTTTTGGTATTAACACGTATATAGTTGTGAATATCTCACAGAAAAATTCATGTTAAAGCTCTTCTGTGTCCTGATAAGATTGCTGTGGCATCTGCGGATCTTTTCACATAGTCGAATTTTCTTTCTTTTTCACTTTTGGTTTTCACCGTAGGGATACGAGGGCATGGTGTGCAAAACAGCGTGTGGTAATGAGGTCAGCATTCCCCCAAAATATTTTATTTGGTCCTGTATCTGATTGGCAGCCAGTCCTGTAATACGTAAGTGGATGAATGTGTGGATAGATGTATTTGGATGTTTTTACTGTAAGTCCAGTTCCTGAGTGTCTTAAAAGGCTAGAGTATGGGAACCTGCTTCGGCGCGCTTCTGAAAGAGATCATTATTGTCTAACAGTCTTAAGAAACCTGACGAAAGATGCCGGTAGGGTGTATTTCATGAAGGGAAGCTATGGCTGCTAATATTTAGTTTCTTATTTTTTTGAAAGGCTTTTATTATATTTCTAACTTGTTTAATTTCCAGCTGAAGATCAATACTGGTAATGGGTCTGGACTTTCCATTACACTTGGGATTCGGTCCTGATGTATTGTAAATCACTCGCGCCGTGTGAGGAGCAGCCAGTGTATTAAGATCTCAATGTGAGCATTTGAACTGACAACTCTGAAAGCGTTTGGGCTCATCGGCTGGATCTCTGGCATGAGACCTTGAGGATGTGGTGTGATTTCAACGATGCTCTTTGGGGTCACTCAAGGTCAGTCTGATGAGCCTATTTATTACCTAGATTGTCCATTGTGTAACCGTCTATCCCATCGTTGCTTTCCCATGAGCCTCTTCCCTCTCACAGAGAAGGATTAATTATACTCTAACTTAATAAAAAGGTGATTATTGTGCAGTGACATGCTGTAGTTACATTAACAGCAATAGTGGTTGTGATGAAAGGGATACTGAGAACAAAACATTAGATTGTTAATTGACAGAAATTTGAAGAAAAATGCAGCACTTGAAGAAAAACGTGACAGTAATCATTGGTTCTTATGATTCACTGCTTAAAAACCCTTTGTGGGCTCCCATTTATTCCTATCCGTTCTTCCAAGCACACATCCACTGAATGATGATCGTTCACTGAAAGACTCAAGCGACATAATTGTTTCCAAAGCCACTGCTGAACTGCATCCCAAATACGACTACGCAAGGCAAAACAAAAAGCGATGCTTTTTCAGCTTGCTGCCCCCTTGCCACGGAGGGCGAAATGTCACGGGCCGAGGCAGGGGAATCAGCAATGGTCCTGGGGCCACCTGGGTAACCGTGGCAAGTAATGAGGACTCTGACAGGGGGCTGGGAATTTGGGGTTTGGAGATAGAGGAAAAAGTTGGGGGACCGAGTTCTGCTCAGACGGTAGTGAAATGTCAAATGGTGGAGTAAGCGGGAAAGGTGGCTCGGGACTAGAACCTTCAGTGTAATTTGGGAAATGTCAACAGGCTGGTTGGAGAGTGATTGTAGGTATTGTAAAGTGCTCTGCTAAAAGTTTTACTATGAGGCTTCAAAGCTAAACCAGCCATTCCACAAACACAGTAGCAGTGCTTCCCAACCCGGTCGTCTGCGACCCACAGACGGTCCCCATTTTTGCGCCCGCCCAGCTCCTAGTATGGATCAATGTGTGGACTGTCTGGCAAGGAGCTGGGAGGGAGCAAAAACGTGTCAGCCCCGAAGACCAGGTTGGGAAACACTGCAGTAACAGATGGGCAAGAGGGACATATAACCTGTGCGGCAAAGTAATTGATAATGGGGGGACATGATGATACATATATCAGAAAGAAAAGTGTTGTGAGGGTGGGGGGGAGCGCACAGGATGCCACTCCCATTATATTCGCATCAATGTACTGCAGATACTGCATCAATGCAGTGCGCTTTCTCCTGTGACATCCCGTGACCCCACCATTATCAACCACACACTGTATAATATTACTCTCTGGCAGATGAAAATAAAAACATCTTTGTTGGCTATACTAAACAGATAAACAAAAAAGACAAGTTCATAAAAAAGAACACAGCACAAATTAAAATCTCATTGGTTAAAGGTTGCGGAAGAACAGTTTCTGGCCTGAGCACCACATGGCAAAAAGTTTGAATTACTTGCCAATTCCAAAGTAACACATAATTATATGTAAACAATTCTGTTCCTCCAGGACAGTAGACAGATACATGGGGCATGAGAGGAGGCTGGAATGGGGGGACTTTATAAGAAACACAAGCCGATTCAACAGACTGGAGGAACAAAACAGCTAAAAGCATTCTAGCTCTAATTAAAGACCGGAAATCTACACAAGACGAAACAAAAGGGCAGCTCTCCCCTGTAAACCCCTCGTGATGATGTGCTTCCTAGGGAAAACAGTAACTGATTTTTAAGCTCTGGGCTTGACTTCTCCCCCTGAAAGCCTGCACCCCACCTCTCATTCAATCTAGGATCGTTTTAGAATCTTTCCTTTCTCCATCTTCAGCAGAAAAAATCTTTTGGAAAAAGAACTCAGCTCAGAAATATACTGTATTATTCCTGTGTTTTTGGGTTTAATTGATATTTATAATTACAAGGTTAGGGCGGTGTACTGTAGATGTGTGCCTGATCATTTATTTCACTCCATTTCCCAGGGTGGTGTGGGTCGCCATTGTGATTAATTCCATTGATTCTTCCTTGACTCGCCTCTTGTCCATATTCCAAGTTGTTCCAAGTTGTATATAGACCAACAACAAAGGCCACACTTTGCAGAGATCTGTCTCACTCATGCCTGTTCTGTTCCGCTGAAGTGGAGGAGTGAAGTACAGGTGAAAAGTTTGCTTCTGAAAAGGGCACTTTGAGTAAACGGACTTTCAGATCTGTTGGTCTGTCTTTGAACTGCATAGATAAAATCTCATCCAGAAATGCCTCCCAGATTCGTCCTGACAGATTCTCTGAAGTGATAAGCTATCATTTCCATTGTTAGATATCTTTCAACTTACTAGTTATTTTCATTCCTGCATAGACTCTTAAAGGTTTGAACTCACTGATGCATTGAACTGGATATTCCTGCTCGGTGGATCCGCTTGTTTATGATAAGACCCAAATCCATCTTAAACAAATGCTAGAATTAAATTATTATCCATTCAACTTCCATTACCTTTTATGTAATTCAGGTGAAGATGAGCCTAGAGGTTTTGCCCCAAGAAAGACTGGGTACAAGACAGGGAATATGCTGCATTTGATACCAGCACTTTATAGAGCACACAAACACAGACTAAGGTTACTCTAATGATACAGATTTGTCTTTCTGTATGTTTTGGGTGCCAGGAAGAAGCCCACACAGAACATGCTGCCATATAACGCTAAACAAACGGACACCATTTGTCAAAGAAATTAAAGCAATATAAAACACTGGAATGAAAGACCGACGGTTTGCACAGAAATACTTTGTGGAAAAGACCACAACAAATACCAGCACCCCAACCCCAACACCCGGACATTACCCAGAGAATGCTAAGACTATTGGTAAAGCTGCAGAGAGCTGTTACTGTTCTCCTGTGGGGACAGTGTGAGTGCAGCGGCCGGAACCTGCAGCACAGACATGGGAGAGATTCAGAATACAATCTGGAGATGAGGGAGAGTGTGGGATCACTGCAGGTTGGGGCAGAAGGCTGGGGCTCGTTGGTCAAAACTACTGCCTGCTCAGAGAAGGGGGGCGGTCCAGCCAGGGGCAGAAATAACCCACATCGCAGTACCATTCTGTTCCTGTGTTAATGGCTAATAGATGAGGCAGTGCTGTCCTCCATACACCTGTATCATCAGGATCGTGAGACACATATGGTTGCTGTTTCAGTTCCGGTAAAGTCACAGCTGTAATGCATGGTTGCCTACAGCTATTAGGCTCGGCCAAGTATGAAGAAAAGGCCTCCTTCTTTGACTTTGTCTACAAGATAGCAGGTTATGTCGATGCTCAAAATATGCGGCTGGGCAAGAACCAGAGCAGAGGTGCGAGCCTTCAACCTGCTGGCACTCTGTGATTTTGAATGACATCAGTGACAGACAGGAGCTGGCTCACTAAGGAATGCATTGAGGTCCACATGCAGAGGCATGCGCTGGTGCATGTGTGCAACCTTTCATACCTGCGAAGGCACAGGACTCACGTGCAGCGCATGCACAGAACATGGACGCTCTTCTTTAGAGATACATCGAGAAGTACAAAGACAAGTATAAAGACAGACACACACTCCTTTCTGAGGTATACACTAATGCAGACTGCAGCACACATGCACAGACAAACTCAAACACACACACTCCTTTCTGAAGTATGCATGAAGATACTCACAGAGACAAACACCGGCGCACAAACACTCTGTAAAATTTGTGTGCACGGGCCCACTGCCATATCTTTGCTATTCTCCAGTAATCAGTCCTATGTTTAATCAGATCATCCCCAGCTAAGGTGTCTCCCTAGGTGATATTAACCCCCACTGCCATGTTGTCTGCACCAGATCTGGGCCTCCGCCCCTTCCAGATTGCCACCCCCTTCACTCACCAGGGCTGGCAAATCTCAGCCCCCAACCTCTTACCATCCTGCACAATGTCCTGCAGACCAGTTCTTAGCACATGGCGAGCAGGCAGTCCCAGAGCTGTTCTGATACCCCAGAAGCACAGCTAAACTTTTCCTCACATCAGCATATAAAAAGTCTATTAGTTGTACACTGGAGTGCCTACCGGCATCACACTCCCCTCAAAAATACTGTGGATATACCTCAGGACATGAATCTCACTGTATAAATGTCATGCATTTTTGAGACAAGCTTGCAACTGTATTGAATAAGCTGTTTGGAGAAGGATGGATGGATGGATTGATGGGTAATCAACACCACAATTCCGTTATTGTTCCAAAAGGTAGACATTCCACATTTGCTGTAATTTGTGGTCTGCAGAATTTGTACTGTGGTAGGAAGTGGCTATTGTAGTAATGTGGGATTCATTTAAAGGAAAACAGGATACTGTCCGAAATCTGACCACGTGATCATATGCTACAATTCCACAAGATTTTCAAATATGCGGCTGGAAAGGGATTAATTTTTCTGGGAGTGCAGCAAGAAGCAGGACAGAATTTACTACAATCAAACATTTCTGCAAAGCAAAAAGCCAGCTTGATTTGCTAATGACAGTTCATGCTGTCAGACATAAAGATACATTCTCTGTGTTAGGAAATACTGCTTAAGCAAATAAGATGTATGAGGTATTACAACAGAATCATCAAGACAGTGTTTTAGAAATATTCCAATTCAAAAAAGTAAATAGATTAATCTGATATGTTTTAGTCTGGGATCATGAAATATACCAGATGAAAACAAGCAACAATTCAAAGAACTGCTGCACTTCCAACGTGACCTTATACAAATAATGTTTATTGCATTGGTTCCCCATTTGATTGTGAATAGTCAGTGTTAAGCATGTTGCATGCAATTGGAATGTCATTTAAATTCAAAATATTTCACAATGAGCCAATAATGCAAAGATCCCCAGCTCCATGTAAGATGATTATCAAAGGATACATTTGTTCCAGGTCAGAAGGGAAGTCCATCACTAATTTGGCCAAACCAGTAATCACCGAACAAACAAACAAACAACACAAACAAATAAAACAAACAAAAACGCTTCATTATCCTGCAGCATAAAATGCATAAAGATCTGTTATCTTTATTTATTACTGCGAGTGCATATCTGATGCTTCATACAAAGATAGGGTGACTGTATTTTGTTTCGCAAAAAAGAGCACAACGGGGACAGGATGCAAAGAGCGGCGTCAAAGCAAAGCATTTATACACATAGAAGATATTCTAACCATACAATAGAAAGTGAATGTCAACGTAAAACAAAGTCAAATCCCTGAAATTTCAGGTATCGATGCCAAAAAAAAGAGGATGTATAGTCACCCAAACAAAGGCAACTGATTAGTTGTAAATGTTTTATTGTTTAATTTAGGCATTAAGCACCATGTTTGGGAACCTTGGCAAAACCATAAGAGCAAAATTCTTGATGCTTATTGGCTGCGCAAGCGGGGGGCACTGGGAGTGTGCAGCAGGGAGGAAAGGGGTGAGAGTAACAGAGGGATAGGGACTGAGTGCCGATGCCAACAGATAAATGCTTTATATGAGAGTTCATCACAACACTGTGGCCTCGGAATTTGTGGAACTTCTTCAGTGTCTCTCCTCCAATTATGTGGTGTCTGTTTATAGCAAGCTGATTAATAGAAACCATATATTTCTAATGACAAACAGAAGAACAACAGGACAGAGACGAGAACAGCAAGAGGATGCTGTTGACCAAGTTTTTTATTTAAAGCAATGCTGTTCTTAAACACAAAGTCGGAGTCGTTTGGGGATAATTACGCAGATGTGAAATATCTTTGTAAGACTGCAAGTTTGTTCACCATGGCAACAAAAAACCTATATGAGTCATGCATAGAGAATAGTAATCAAGTGAATCGTATCTGGAAAATCGCCACAACAATGCACAGGGAGTCATTTTACAAGACGATTGTGAAGGATTTCCTGACACTCTTCTGTGGGTGATAGTGTATATGGTGTTAACATTAACCAAGGGCTTTGATGAAAAACTGTGTAACAATGGTAGTATTATATAAGGGCTGGTGAGGACATGAAATGCCAATGAGAATCCTGACAGTATGAACGGTTGCCAATAGCAATTTAGTGACCGCATCCTGCATGATAAAAGTCCTTTTAGCAGGAGTCTCAAAGCTGAGATAAGGGAGGACGTGAAGAGACGCCCCAATCGACTTGATCAACACCATCAAATAACTGTAGCTAATGCAGTGCGGAAGGACCCTTAGGGTACATAATTAGACCATTTAAAAATACCCACCAGAGTCACGGCCAGTCAGGAAAAGTTTAACTCCATCATAAATTTAGCAAAGTTTTTAGAAGCAATGCAGAGCATCCCCAACGTAAAAACTTCCATAGTAAGGCTTTGAGGTACACACAGGGGATAAGCTATATCATTTCAACAACATCCAGTCTTACTTGGTACCTTCATCAGTCTGTTTTTCCTCAGCATGACATCTCTGAAAAAAATAAGATACAGAATATGACAAAGCTTTCGTTTGGATCCCAGTCTTTGGGTATTGCTAGACATCTGGATGTCTTTTGATGGATGCCACAGATCTTATTGGGTACAACAAACAATCGATATAAATGAGTGAAACAGGAAAAACACTGCAAATGCAACATGTGTGTTATCAACCATGGAATAGAATATAGAGGCGGGTGTATCTGAGGTTCCTAGAAGATGTTTTGAAAATGTGAGTAAGTGAGATTTGTGTTCTTGCCTGAAGAGAACATTAGTGTTTTTACATGGACATAAAAGAGTTATAGAGCTCAACAAAAAAGTTCTGGGTGTCAGGATAGAAAATACTCAAGACAGGATGACATTTAAACTTCAGGGTCTAATTTTGTTCACCTTTTGAGGAAAGGGTGGCTATCTTAACCAGAAAGTAACAAAGCGTTTAAAGGATTTTCCAAAATTCATCCATCCATCCATCCATCCATCCATCCATCCATCCATCCATCCGTCGAGCTATCCATCTACCCATCCATCCATCCATCCATCCATCCATCCATCCATCCATCTCCTACTGCTTTTCCAGGTTGGGTCATGGGGGCAGCAGCCTAAGCAGAGAAATCCAGACTTCCCTCTCCCTGGCCACTTCGTCCAGCACCTCTGGGGGAATCCTGAGGTGTCCCCAGGCCAACCGAGAGAAATAGTTCCTCTAGCATGTCCTGGTTCTTCCTTTGGGCCTCCTCCCTGTGAGACATGTCCGAAACACCTAAACAGGGTGTCGTACAGAAGGAATCCTGACCAGATGCCCGAGCCCCCTCATCTGGCTCCTCTTGATGCGGAGGAGCAGCGGCTGTTTTCTTAGTCCCTCCCAAATGACCAAGCTTCTCATCTTTAAGGGAGAGGCCAGCCACCCTGCGGAGGGAACTCATTTCGGCTGCTTGTAATCGAGACCTCATTCTTTCAGTTACTACCAACAGTTCATGACCATAGGTAAGGGCAGGAACGTAGATTGACTGGTAAATCGAGAGCTTTGCCTTTTGACTCAGCTCCAGCTTCACCATGACAGACCGATGCAGTGCCCGCATCACTGCTGGTGCCGCACCGATCCGCCTGTCGATCTCCCGCTCCATCTTTCCCTCACTTGTGAACAAGACCCCAAGATACTTAAACTCCTTCACTTGGGGAAGGACTCCCACCCCAACCCAGAGAGAATACTTCACCCTTTTTCAGCTGAGGACTATGGTCTCAGATATAGAGGTGCTGATTTTCATCCCAGCCGCTTTACACTCAGCTGCAAACTGCTCCAATGAGAGGTCACGAAAAAAACAGAGACCTAATCCTGAGGTCACCAAAGCGAACACCCTCAACACCCTGGCTGTGCCTAGATATTCAGTCCATAAAAGTTATTAAGAGAATCATGACAAAGGGCAACCCTCACCGGAAATGAGTCCGACTTACTACTGACAATGCGGAGCAAGCTCTGACACTTGTTGTACAGGGACCGAACAGCCCTTATAAGGAAGCCCAGTACCCCATACTCCCAGAGCACTCCCCAGAGGACTCCCCGAGGGACACGGTCGAATGTCTTTTTGAAGTCCACAAAGCACATATAAGCTATTTGGGAAAATCTCACGCATCCTCCAGGACCCTGCCCAGAGTATAGAGCTGATCAACTGTTCCACAGCCAGGGAACAGCGAAAACCACAC
This sequence comes from Pollimyrus isidori, assembly GCA_019775955.2. Classification (NCBI taxonomy): domain Eukaryota; kingdom Metazoa; phylum Chordata; class Actinopteri; order Osteoglossiformes; family Mormyridae; genus Pollimyrus; species Pollimyrus isidori. The sequence continues at coordinate 17,217,675 of JABFDZ020000022.1, forward strand.
TGCTCTTCTTGAATCCGAGGTTTCACAATCTGGTGGACCCTCCTCTCCCAGAGTCCCGAATTGACCTTACCAGGGAGGCTGAGTAGTGTGATTCCTATATAGTTGGAACATACCCTCCAGTTCCCCTTCTTAAAGTGGGGGACCAACACCCTGGTCAACTAATATTGCACCCCGATGCACATGCGATGCTGCAGATGTGTGTCAACCAGGACAGCCCTGCAACATCCAGAGCCTTGAGGAACTCCGGGCGGATCTCACCCACCCCTGGGGCCACCAAGGACCTTTTACCCACCTGAGCAACCTCCTCAAGGAGACAGGTTCCAGAGCCCAAGCTGTGTGTTGAGGTGAGTCCGACTATATCTAGTAGGAACCTCACAACCTCTCACACCAGCTCAGGCTCCGTACCTGCCAGAGAGGTGACATTCCATGTCCCTAGAGCTAGCTTCTGCAGCCGAGGATCAGACCGCTAAGATCCATACCTTTGTCTGCTTCCCAATTCACACTGCATCTGACCCCTGTGGCCCCTTTGAGGTGGTGAGCCCATTGGTGGGAGGACCCACATGCCTCCTTCAGGTTGGGCCTGACCAGGCCCCATTGGTGCAGCCCTGGCCACCAGGCACTCATCATCGAGCCAAACCCCCAAGGCCTGGCTCCAGGGGGGGACCCCATTGACCCACGTCTGGGTGAGGGAAATTGTGTATCCATGTTATTTCTCATCATAAGGGGTCTAATGAGCTGCACTTCGTCTGGTTTCTCACCCAGGACCTGTTCGCCTTGGGAGACCCTACCAGGGGCAACTTAGCTCCGGGCAACTTACCTCCTGAGATCATTGGAATGCGCAAACCCCTCCACCTCGATAAGGTCCTGGAGAGGTTTTCCAAAATGATCCTGTAAATTTTTCCAGTTGGGCGATTAGACTTACAGTGTTTAATGTTTCCTTTCTGGCTGGTTGGAGTTTCAGACTCATGCTTTTGTGAGACTGTGTACAGCATTTGGGACTCTCGTGATGAAGAGGCCTTGTGTAAAATAGTAGTTGAGTGAGTGAATGCAGTGGCACTGCTTTTAAAGAGGCCAATTACACACGCACTTACAGTATCACGAACCACCCTCGACACAGCTGTATAATGGTGATGAGCACACCAAGGGCAAAATGGGATCATGCAATACAATGACTCTGCAAAGCTATTTCGAAGGATACTCATCTGTAAACCACAATGAATGAGATAAAATGGATTTACCATCATGTATTGCCCCTGAAGTAATTCCACAAAATGCAAACACCTAATGAGGCTATAATGAAAAATGATAAAACAGTTATCTTTCTGCATCCCTCTAATATCCATATGCTGTCAATATACAACAACCATCATATTTTTGTAGTTTGTCTTGATCTACTTGGATTCCCATTTACTGTATAGCTCAGTGTGTGTGTATGTGTGTATGTGTGTGTGATTTTCCTCCAGTCTTCATGTAGGTTTCTTCAGAATACTGCGGATTCTTTCTGCATTCTAAAGGCATGTTGTTAGGTGAATATGTGTCTATAAATTGCCTAGGGTGTCCCCTGTCTTGTATTACATGGGTGACTAATGCAAATGAATGCATGGATTTTTTCATATAATTGAAAATATTTAACCTATGAGGTCTAAGGGGGGTTCATGTTGAATTGGTTTTATGCCTATTTGGAATAGTTACTTTATAACTTCACATGTAAAAGCAGACACATGCCTGATACCTAAAGTCAAAGCTGACCCCTGTGCAATTTATTTTACCAACTTGAATAACTGAAATTCATAAGTTGTGTATAATTTATGGACAGATGAATATTAAAAAAAGTTTTAAAAATACAAAAACATATCTTGTTTTGGTATTTTTAAATATCTCAATAACTACATGGAGGATTGGGTCAAATTTTAAATATGTGGTTCTCGTATGTGTTTTCTACATGTTCACCCAATTTGACATGATTTCATTGAGCCTGACAGGTTTTATTGAGGAAAGATTAAATGAAGCATCCTGGCACCCTTGAGTGCCATAACTGTCCAAACCTCAAAATCGTTGTGATGTGACTTTCGGGGAATAGCACTCTTTTCATAAATACATTACCATGTATGGCTCATAACAAACTTTTTCTCATACAAAACACGCAGATTTCAAGGAAAATCTGTATTTTTTTACCCAGTTAGTGCTTGACCTACCTAAAAACTATCCAGAACAAATAAAGCAGTAATAGCAAAATGCAGTTGTAGTTCAACGCAGTTTACTATGACGTGCTGCAACACCATCCTTAATAATGGGAATGGTCATTATAATGTTATAATGAACTGACATAATTGAGCCAATGGCATATTGTAAATATTATTTGTGTTTGGAACCATTTAATGCACAAGTTAGGTATTTTTAATTTGATAGAGTGCTACCCAACAACCTTAACCCAGGATTGTGGGGCGGGGAGGGGGGTACACCCTGGGTCAGATGCCAGTTCATCGCAGGGCACATTGGCAATCATAGACTAGCTAACAACGCCATACGTGTATCTCTCAATCTGGAGAACAGAGAGAGTAAAGATGGGATTTGAAAATCCCATCTTTTTAAGAGTGACAGCCACTGAACGGAAGTCACCCTCTGCAGAGATGAATATTTCCCAAAATGTTGTTCTGCACCACCATTCATCATCTCTCCTGCTTATCCGATATAGGGGAGTTTGTCAGGCCGCACAGCTGCGACACCATGGATGCAGTGCCATTCCATTGCAGGGCGTTTTGTTTGCCTCTGCTTTTGAGGATAATGACGTTTGTGTTACCCCATGTCTCAGCTGAGGTCTGATGGGAATTTTGTTTCACAAATTCCAATTCAGTTTGCTCTAATACTGCATAATATCAGATTAAAATGTCATGGCCTACTTTTAACATTTATTCCTAAGAAATGTCTCCTTCTACACTAGGGGTGAACAGTCATATCCACAAAGGGCTGGTGTGTTTGCTGGTTTTTGGGACAACCTTTAGGTCAGCTGTTCACACCCAAGTGTGAGGACTCTTCAGCCAGTCAGTCCTCCAATGACTAATGTAATTTGGGAGTTGCAGTGAATACTGGCATACCCAACGGCCCTTTCTGGATAAGAATGCACACTCCTGTTCTGCACTATACTGGTGTGAAATTGCAGTCTGTGATATATCTGTGGTCTACAATATATTATATCATAAGTATATCTATATTTCTTTCATATAAAGTCAAAGCTCCTTTTTAGAGACTCTCTTTACAGTGGATGAAATAGGATTCTCTTTGTTCACTGACTAATCAAGCCTACACATATAAGTATGTACACTGTAGACTTCCAAATTATAAATGATTGGTTCTAAATGTAACAGCTGACTGGAAATGCTCTATGTGTGGCTCGAGTATCAGTTTCCTTTAGTGACTTTTTCTCTGTCAAAGGGTTCAAGACCCCAAAACATCCAAGCTAGTCTCCTGTAGAGCTACAGTCACAAAGCCTTGGACACATTATCATTGGAAAGAATCTAAAATAGCATTCAAAAGGCATTTTGAAATGGTGCTATTTTAAAAAAAAAAACAAGATATTTCCAGGGTGTTTCTTCTAAATAGCATGGATGAAATGGTTGAAATACTTTGAATACAGGTGTTTGGCTTGTTACATAAGTATTCCAAAAGCTTGGAATCCTCCATTCCAAAGACTTGTAAAAATTATTAAATCAAAATCATTGCTGTTTTTATGGTCTGGGTTTGACCCTAGACTAGTACTGTTTGTCATAACTCTAACGAGTCTGGGTAGAGCTACTCTGGATTAGGTCTCTGTTTTTTTTGTGACCTCTCACTGGGTAGGTCATTGGCATGTCCCCTTTTATTCGGTTAAACTGTTTTGATGTTTGGGTTACATTGTTTGAAAGAGCTTGTTGGAATGTGTATATGTATATACACATACACACACACAGATACTCGAAGAATGTTTGTTGGCAATATAATCTTATAAAGATTTCAAAAAGCGATTATAAACAGGGATGTTTGGAAATGCCTGGAGATGTAATGTGATGAAAAGACGCTCAGCGCTCTTACAAGGTTCAAAGTGCATTTCAGGTTTATGCTACAGAGAGCACAGCGGCTTGTTTAGGGCTCGGAAGCTAATTCACTGCTGCCTGCAACTCATCTGTCAGCGCTCACGGAATCTCCGTGTCTGCATTTAAGGATGGCGCATTTCCTTTTTTTCTTTTTTTTATCATACTTTGATATTTTCATGAAAATTAACACTTCAAAAGACCACTTCTTAATAACTTCGCCTTTGTGGATTAAAAATGTCTCAGAAAAAGGGCTCTCTATTTTGTCTCTGCATAGAATTTTACTAGCTCAAGATATCTTTGAAATTTTCATTTTCATGGTAAAAAAACAACAGAATTTCACTATGTGGCGTGATAGCATTACCCCAGCTTTGAAGAAATGGGTTATATGCTTTCAAACTGATGCTAACCTGCACGCAAATTCCACATACGTAAAACAAATTTGAGAAGCGGGACCCCACAAGAAAAATCCTAAAGGAACCCAAGTAGCTGGCGAGCTGAAAGTGTCTGCTCTGTGGGGGACAGCATGATGGACACTGCAGGGAAACATAAGTTAATCAAACCCTCTGCCCAGATTGGTGATTCTTCACCTAATTGTCTGGACTTGGCTTCTTAATTATTTCAGGTCAGGGGTGCAACCTAATTTACAGTGAGTGCTACTTCTACAAATGAAATAATCTGGGGTGGGGGTCCATGTTAGGGGTGGGTGGTGAAAGTTGCCGACTAGGCGAGGCTGTCGATGGTGACAGCGCTCATGGTTTGAGACAAATTAACATAATTGATCTGATTTCTGCAAAGCATTACATGGGCTGCTCACTGGCTCCCTGCAAGCCACTCCACACATACAATAAAAAATAGGGGCATTCACAAAGCTTTTGGAGTGCAGGAGGAAAACTACATCACTAAACTCTGGGTAAACCCCCCTTTGATCTATTATCTCAAAAAACTGTTTTTTCAACATTTTTTTAAAAAATAGCTAATCTGCAGTGCTATCCAGCCTTTTGAAACCATCCTGGGCTGTAATGCACCTCTGGGGCATTCATTCTCTGTGAGGAACAGAGGGACTCTGATAAAAATGCCCTCCCCATGCCGAATTTACTGACGTCCCATTAGCCGTGACCTGGAAAGTCAAAGCCATCAGAGTTGACGTGCGACTACATCATCCAGGGATGTCCTGGGGAGGAGCAGCTGCCATTCGTCAGACTGTCTACGGGGGGAGATAAGGAAGGGGGCCCACAAAGGAGGGGGATCCAAGGGAATGGGGGACACAGTGTAATATATACACAATTTACTGGCTGTCACTGTAACCATGGAAACAGGAATACCCAAATTTTGCTGTATAGACTGGAGACCTCAGAGAGGAAATATGTGTATCTGAATATCTACAGCTGATTCTCTAGGCACTCTCTAGGTCCTGTTAGCTGCTGGGAGGGGGGTTCGGGGGCTCATCAAACAGTAACAAAACAGCAAGACAAGTGTATATTGCCATCAAAAATCAAGTGGAAGAAATTAATTAATGAGTAAAATAGTAACTGATCCGGTATTACAATAGCAGGTACTGAAGAATGTGTACGAGTGCATTCTGGGAAAACAAGGTTGGCTTCACCAAAATTGTGTTCTGACCTCTTTTTAATAGGGTCATTGCATTTTTTCACAGTTCATCTATTTCTTTTCCACTTTTATGAAATGATATTATAACTTTAACAGAGGTTTATGGGTCACAAAAGACACTAACTGTATGTACCGTACCATGCCAGGTCGTAAACCCAGTTAAATGCTAAAAAATATTTACATGCTAACATTATTTTGTTAGTTAATATTCATCTACCCATTTTACATAAGTACTTATTCATTTACAGGGTCAAGTCACTATTATTAATAGTTATGGTTTTAAACACTGATTACATATAACGGTCTGAACTCTGAGTCTAAAAGGTGACACAAAACTCATTTCTATAACGCTTTTCATTAAGCACACCTTCATAATGCATTTATAATGCATCCACAGGAAATTAAAAACACCTTCATATTGAGGTGTACTTACATGCTGCTTATTAATGTTCAATGAATGCATTATAAATGCATTATGAAGGTGTACTTAATGGAAAGTGTTACCCTCAGTTCAATTCCATTTGTTTTATCTATAGCTTTTAACAAGGAACATTGTCACAAAGCACACAGTTCTGTGCCTAATAGTGGCAGTGAACAACTTCTTTCAAGAGAGGGAACTCTGTTGAAGCAACCAGACTCAAGGGGTAGATCATCTTCCTCTGGCCTGCACAGAGTAGAAGAAGTTTGCATATATTCAGGCAGGTGTATTCAGGCAGATGGTGCGACAGCATAGGTATGCAGATGAATTATGGAGTAGGCTGGTAGTCAGTTAGCCAGGCAGATGGGCAGGTGAGGTACTGTAGTCCAGGCAGGCTGAGTAGGCTATGTAGGCAAAAACACGGACAGGCCATAAATGTTAGCTCCACTACACCCAGTGAAAAGGCAACACTTGTGAAGGCCCAGGCTGCCTTAGAAATAGAAAGGAGTGTTGTCCTGTCCTCCAGCAACCCTGGGAGACACCTCAGTGGTGTCCCATCACAGCCTGCCATCAGGCCCACGCCTCCTAATCAGCCATCTTTGCCTGAGCTAAAGTTAAGCTAACTGAGATAGGTATCACCCTATGTGGCACAATAAAAACCTGCCTTACTGTGAGAAGTCTGCATTTTTGGGAGTCAAAAAAATTCTGGATATGTAGTGTGGTCTGGTGGTATATGAAGTGATGCTAATTTGCCGCAGGTGATGTGGTAAACAAGTGCCCTGTGTCTATTTATGTAGAAGTTCTATATGAAAATATTGACTCAACCATATAATCCATTATTAATAACTGAATAACTGTAGAAGGGTTCACTTTTAAATATTTTTCAAGAGTAAAATTCAAATTCATGCTTTAGTTGGTGAATTCTGAACACCTGTGAATAATTACCATGTTAGTTTCAGAAGTAGAATGTGTGGAGAGGACAGGACCATATTTGTAGTATATAAATAGCTCTGCAGATGGATAAATTCTATTCTCTCCCATATTGACTTTCTCTGAATGTGGGTACATAGTCTATAGATATGTGGCTATGATGACACTGGGATCCTGATATTCTTGTTCTTTAAACCTAATTCAAGGTCATTACAGTCCTTGATCTGGGCAAAGCTTCTTTGTGTCATGGGGTGTGGTGAAGTGTGATCCTCAGGCAAAGGTTAGTCTGAGAAGCAAGACTAAATGTAACCAGACATTCTTTCTCATTGAGATTCTTTCTTCCTCCAGATACACATTCTCTATATTGGGGCTAGCCCGTACGACAGGTATCGCCTTACACGTTAAATGCAAGAACCCATAGCTTAGGTGCTCAAGAGTATTAGAATATAGAACACAAAGGACCTGGAGCACACAACTGATGCACCAGCTGGAAGCACAATTGAAAAGCATATATGCAACTCCAAAAATCCCAGCAGAAACAAAGACAAAAGTCCAAGTGACTGCTGTCAGAAGCCTCTGGGCGAATGAGATGACAGTCATCCACAGGAATGTGAATGGCAGACCCTACAGTCCTCAATAAAGGCATCGTCACCCAAAAGAAAGCATTATAGAGATATATAAATATCCGAAATAAAAGAAAGCAGGCTTTTATGCTTGTTGCTGGGTCCCGAGTCCGGTAAAGAATTTTCTCTACATTGGCTAACAAGCTTGAACACCCTGGTCATGTGACACAATTAGTGCCATTGTCCAATATCCATTTTGATGGAGAGGTACTTACTGCTGAAAGAACCTTCTTTTTTGCATTAGTGAAACCTTTCGCTTTTACAATGTCCCAAAAACAAAGTAACTCCACTCCATTTCTTTTTTAGGTGTTCAAACCCAGGTGACATATGGCCATTTCCAGGCTTATGGCAGGAACACGCGATGACAAGGTTATCGGCTGCGGTCAATCACTCAGGTGCAAATTCACCGTAAGCTTCTCAACACCAGAAGCCCAGTCACCACTGACTGATTAATTATTAAATCCTTCAGTGCGAACAAGCACACACACACACAAATGCAATTTTAAAAGGGTTTAAAACTGTATTAAAAGTGTTTTTCTGTGGAGTTTTATTCACTACCTCTGTGATGCGATTAATTGCCTTATGTGAGTGAGTTAACACAGTACTGGTATAGTGGTGTTCTGTAGCTGCACTCTTGAAGCCGAGAGGATTGTATTGCACTGAGGAAGGTCACTGCATCTCACAGCGCCCAAAAATTGGCAAGCAACTCTCAACTTTGCGGTGACACACCTACCCCCCCCCCCCCCCCCCAAGATTCCTACAAAAATACACTAGCCCATCTCCATCTCTCCCCTGCATCTCTGAAAGCGTCTAATTTAATTATGTTCATGCTCACCTCTCAGTCATTCCTCGCCCATGCCGTAACACATAATGTGCTGAAGCTTCAGGCTGATGCCACTTGCATTCTGGGATTTCTCTCGCCCCACATAAACGCTAATTAAACCCTGTCAGGTTTAGAAAAGCCATTTTGGTCTGGCTCGTTTTTTTTCCCCACATCAAAAGCCATCTCATGTTTTTCAAAAAGGTAGGAAGGCCATGTGAAGGTTTGCTATTCTGCTGGTATCCAGGGCTGCTGTGTTGAGCACGGGAGGGTGCTCCAGTGGACCAAATGAGCACAAGAAATGAATGGTCGCAAGCTGCATCACAGAGCAGGGCCTGAACTTTTGCTGATATTTTCCATCAGGAGAACACAGACTTCACCTTCAGTTGGTGTAAATGGATACTATAGTATAACCACATAAAAAAATAAAAGTAAAAATCAGCACAACAATGAGCATACAACATTTAAGAACTATAATCGACACTGATGAAACATAAAATCCATTTCATTATGAAGCACATACTTACAGTCACGTACAGATAACTCAAATAACCAGCCCTAACAAGTGGCATTGAGCCAATCGATTTAGGAAGGCATGTGCCTTACCCGATATGTTGTAAAAATTTTACAGAAATATTAGTTATTCGGTCAACTTCAAAAACACCTACATTGACACTGAATAACTTGTAGCCAGGATAATCTGGCCAATAGATGAGCTTCCTCCATTAGATTTCATCTCATAATCCCCTCCCCCTACCCTCAACATTCATGTCTTCTACCAATAACGCTACACATCATCAATAAGTTGTCACTTTGTGACATTCATGACTCACATTTAGCAGCAGTAAACAAGGTTATCTCTCTTAACTGTTTAGCTTTGCTAGCCTAGTAAATGTGCTAAGATGCATGAAAAGGTAACTGAATTGTATCTGTCGTTTCTCCATAGAAATCTCACATGTCTGCTTGGGTAGCCATGTAATCAATGTGCCTGCAGACATAATGTGAGTAACTAACTTACTGTATGTTAGTTAGCCAGCAATGTACCGCAGACTAACTCAGTTTGTAGTTCTGCCTGGACAAATTGCACTGTGCATCAAAATTTTCTATCGAGCCACAAACACCAACACAACACTGCCTTTTCCATCTCCATGTCACATCTTTTGAACACAACTAGCAAACTATTTTCTGACTGACGTTAATTAGCTAGTCATCTAGCAAAATGTAATTATTCCACTGCATACCTCATTTCTGGATCACTGCACAATGCAGTACATGAACCATAAATTGTTGTTATTTACATGGGGTATTTTTGCCGATTAATCTATGAGCCAATTGTTTTTTTGTGCATGTGTGATTCTGCTGTGTGCCTTTTTATGTCTTGTGTTGTTTAGAAATGCTGTTTTGAAAACGCCCTTTACTTACCCTGACTATTCAATGCTATTGTTTTTGTCCAATTGTGAAAACTGTATAAAACATTTTGGTAATTGTTTGGTAAAAGAAAAAAATGTCACGATAGAACACTTGAGTAAGTTCAGAAACTGTTTATTTGGGCAAGACAGAATTGGGTCCAGTAGACAGGCAGGGTCGAAGTCAATGATCAGTCCAAAACCATTCACCGAAGGCAGGGGATTGTCCATAACAGAAGTCGTGAAGCCAGGCATAGACCTGCTTCCAACCAAGAGATCTGTCTGATGACATAGACGACACACACGAGGAGGAGCCACGAGGGATGATCAGGGCTGGTCAGGATGGAGGAGGGAAGGAGAAGGAGGTGCGGGCAGAGAGAGTAGGGAGAGTCAGGCGGAGCGGAGCTGCAATGGAGACGGGGGTTAGAAGTGCTCAGAAATATCATACTCAACAATACCTTGCACAGAGCGATTTCCATGCGTGGTTTAAAAAATCGGGTAGGCGTGGCGTTAATTCCTGGGGGCGGTGCCGTCCACTGTCATGACAAAAATGCTCTCTGTGTTGTTTGTATAAGATAAAGATGGAGGTTCAGCTTTACTGCTTAGGTGTAGCATTTTAAACATATTCTTATTTCATTAGTAAATAATGCCTATAATAAGACTCATATTGATAATTAGACCTTCAAAATTTGTTGAATCATGGAAAATCTGTGATCAGAATTAAAAAATTACAGCCCCTGGTAAATTCTATCATCTTGTTGCCATCAAGGTTACTACAGCTCAGTGTGGAGTGATTAGCAACCAGAGTGATATACATTCACTGCCATATTGCCCCCAGTGGTGAATTATACAGTGAAATTCCACTGCAGCTGGTTTGAAATGTGAAAATGACAAGCCACAGAATTTACCATGTGCATCGAGGCAGCAGTGCGAATGAATGGATGCGTGTCACGTTTCCCAGCCATTGTGCTGAATCATGTCAGTTCATAACATCTATTTGCATTTAAACCCCGACTCCCTCTTTCACAGACAAATGAAATGGGCTGTAGCGAGGTGCTACGCCAAGCGCGCCACGGCGTTTAACAAGCCGGTCGGGTGGGCAGACTTCGATTCACCTCGCTCTTTTCATCACGCGCAGACGAATGGCGTTTGAAAGACGGCGCTGCTGGAAAGAGCCTGGAGCTGTTCATTGTTTACTACCCAGTCCTATACACTCTAGCACGTGAAAAGTGCTGAAAATGTGACCGCTGCGGCATCTTCTGAGGGATGTCCGGTGACAGGGATTGTGCTTGGGGAGTCGTCACACTGAGCCCCCAGCAGCGATGATGCCAATCCGCCTCTAGATGAAAATTCACCCCACCTGCATTCCCACCAGGTATCTGCCCTCCCCCAAGATGAAAATGATCCATCCTTTCCGTACCATCCTACATGAAGAGCACTGCCACGCTCGGAACGTATCAGTGCTTAATCGAGAATTACTGATGCACTTTCAATTCAAGTTGCAGATTCACATTAATTTCAGGAGCAAAAATACAGTATTATCCCCTGAGTGGAAAATAATCTAGGCTTCCTTACACTGGTATGTGTTTTCCTGGACTGATTTTTGTTTTCAGTCCCTTCCTGCATGTAGGATGTCCTGTAATGTGTTTATTCTCCAAATCCCCCCCCCGAGGGAACACACACACACACACACACACACACCTGCACCACACTGGGCCCACAAACACAAAGGAACGTTGGAGCTCACAAATAAAAGGACTTAAATTAAACCCGTTTAGCAATGGAATGTATATTCTCTACTGTGACATTAATTTGCTGGTAGGTTAAAAGAGCAGAATACATCAGTATCACCAGTGACTTTACTAATTAAACAATGGATTTATTAATTAAACAATAAACATTCAAATAAACACACAACAACAGCTGCTCTGCATGACTGCTTCCATTACAGCACCATACATCTCAATAACCTTTCCAGGTGTTAGTAATAATAGTTAAAGAAAAAAAAACTTGTGTTGTTTAATATTTATGTAATGTATATGAGAAATAAAACAATAAATTATTACAGAGGAAAATAATTCCAATGAGGATTTTGCAAAACAGAACAGAAATAGAGCATTGAAGTGGCAGTGGGACATTGGTCATCACTGTAGCCTTACTGTATTCTCACTGTCATCACACTGTAGCCTCACTTTATACATCAGTGGCTGTAGGTTCAAATTCTGTCCTGGGCCCTGTGGGGTAGTACTTGAAATTGGGAAAGCAAAGGTGTCCGTACAAGATTTGCCATCTGAGCGTGACAGTCTGAAAGAGAGAAGTCAGAATGTCATGACACATGCATGAGAGTCTGAAAGTGAGAGTGTCACACCACATGAGTGGGAGTCTGAAAGCGAGAGTGTCACGCCACATGTGTGGGAGTCTGAAAGTGACAGTGTCACACCACATGAGTGGGAGTCTGAAAGTGAGGGTGTCACACCACATTCATGAGAATCTGAAAGTGAGAGTGTCACGCCACATTCATGATAGTCTGAAAGTGAGAGTGTCACGCCACATTCATGAGAGTCTGAAAGTGAGAGTGTCACACCACATGAGTGGGAGTCTGAAAGCAAGAGTGTCACGCCACATGAGAGGGAGTCTGAAAGCGAAAGTGTCATGCCACATTCATGAGAGTCTGAAAGTGAGAGTGTCACACCACATGAGTGAGAGTCTGAAAGTGAGAGTGTCACACCAC
>JABFDZ020000022.1:17236835-17246841 GCA_019775955.2 Pollimyrus isidori
CCTGGGGTGGCGTAGTCGAGCTAATTGGTGGCCCTTGGTACCGCTGTTTGGTACCATTCGGCTGTGTTCTTTACACCGCTCGCCACACCTGAATGGTAGATGGTAAATCTCTTAGTTTGGAAAATGAAAGCCAGAGGGTCGTGAAGACTGGAAGCACCACTCCCAGTGGTGGATTCTTCTACTCTGACTTTATTGTAAAATAACAAAGCCTGTAACTGGGATAAATGCCTGCCCATGGAAAGATGGAGCTCAGATGGATGTGGGTTCCATGAGGGCACCCGAGTTACACTGCTGAAATGGAAGCAGATCTGTCACGCATCTGACGTGGCACTCATACTTTCACTCTCATGCTTATGCAAGAAATCTTACGTCAAATTTATATTATTCTATTATAAACATAAAATTAGCTACATCAAAGGCATTTGTTGTACTTTGAAAACCATACAGACTATTTACAAGGTAATAAAACTGTTACATACATGTAAATGTGTGTGCATGTGAGTGCAGACTTGTCTTGAATTGATAATCTGACCAAAGTTGGCGACCCTGATTGCAGTGAGCTAAGTAGTAAGCATATTACACAGCAAATATACTGAAACGTATCACTTCAATTCTCACTCTGCCGCGAGGCCTTGTAACCCACGACAACTTTTGCTTATGGCTTTTAGAACTATTAGCTTTTGCTCTTATAAGTCACACCTTATTTTAAAAATATATGAATGTTCTGCCTCAGCACATCCTGTTGTGGCCCTCTGCCGTTGTTTTGGCATCCAATTTCTCTGTAGCCGTGACGATCCACTACGAATCTGGTCACTTCAAAATCTCCTAGCTTAGCTAATTAGATAAAATGGTGTTGTGCGTTTGTTGCATTCACAAGGCAGTCCGTGTGAGTGACAGCCCCCCCCGCCCTGCAGGAGCCGGTTGGGAGTGGATGGTAGAAGAATAGCTTGGCTTGGAAATACCCTGGCTTTGCTCAGTCAGTTTTAGGTGAAATTCATGAGAGTGGGGATGGTGTCAGTGGAAACCTTACCCTGCCAGTGGCAGTTCTGCTGTGATCCCTTGAACTGAGCGCAACTGGAGAACTCGACGATCACAGCGAACAATCGATGGCATTTCACATGCAATTGACAGATGAATCAGAGTGCGTCTGGCGCAGGCGTTTGTTTAAATCCCCAAAACCGAAGCAGCTTCATATGGATGGCTTGATTCTCAATGTGGGGATCCCGGAGCCTCATCGGGGGGTAGATTAGGTCCTTTTAAGGAGCTGGAATTACATTGAATATATGTCACACTATTCTATTGATATTTCACAGAGTGGGCTAAGGGATGGAAGGAGTTTGTCGTATTGGGCCAAAGAGATATGATGTTGACTTAGTACATTGTGGAGTCCTCACAAACAGGCCACCCACTGTGCAGCAGGGCCAGGGAACAAGAACGCAGCGTGTGTGAGATACCAACACAAACACGGGGAGCGCAATGTAAGAAGTAAGGTAGGGATTAATGGTCTCTAACTCTCTCACTAGGGGCTTTAAGGAGTCCCTGTTTCATGTAGTCCCTTTGCCAGGGAATCAATCAAAACCAGGACCTTTCACACTGCAGAATAAGAATAGTTATTAGTTTCTCCTTTTCCCAATGTAAATAAGGCAAAGCAATAAAAACCCCCCCCCCCCCCCCGGAAAGATGTGTATGACTACGCATTTCCAGCTGCGTGGCGCTTTTTCCCCTACGGTACACTTGCTCACTCAGAGCTTCAGCTGGAGCTACACAAGTGGCATCCTTGTTTATTTGCTGGCTTCGCTGTGCTGATTAGCATGCAGATTAATTACAAAAACAGACTTAAGAAAGGCTGGGGATCTGACGCCAGAATTTGTATACAAGTCAGACATTTTCAGTAAGTGACAGTGTCTTGTGTTAGCATACATTTTCTATATGTATGCTATAGAAAGGACAGAAAATGGGACATCTTCCTTCAGTTCAAAGTCTTCTTAATCATATTTATATACAGTGGTACCTCGGTTCTCATACTCATTATAACTCAAATTTCTTGAAAATCGAACAAACCATTTTGACCTAGAACTCGATCTGAATATCAAAAGTCGAACCATGAACGCTGACAATATAAATTGTATGCCCCAGGAAATGAGTCATATTACAATGCAATTCTTACTTGAATACCTTATTCACAGACTGGATGATTAACCAAATAAAGCAGTGCAACATTAAAGTAGCTAACAATAAAGGAGCGGACGATCGGAAAATGTTGGGATAACCTCTTTATCGTTTTGGAAGCCATTAAGAAAAAAATGTTGTTCTTGTTTTATCCTGTTCATTTTGTGTTGAAATGCAAAAATTAAAAAAAAAAAAAAAAAACATATTTAGGTGTAATTTTGGGTGGCCGGGAACCAATTGATTGGTTTTCGAAAATTCAATCTGAACTCAAACTTTTTAGGATTCTATCCGGAGTCTGGAACGGATTAAGTTTGAAAACTGAGGTACCACTGTAGTATGTTTAGCATCCATTATCATATTGCTTACCCTTTGATAAAGATTGTTACTTTTCTTTGGGAGTTTCTGTGGATTTTCAGTGAGTGCAACAGCAGGACCCTAAGCAGTGGCTGTTCAATCTACCTCCCTCTGTCTTTACCGAAAAGAGTGACTAAGATGGGGGCAACCTGATGGAGTGCACTAAGAGGAAGGATCTATTGTTATAACCCTTCTCTGCCGTGATTAAGGTTCTTACCTTGAGCTACATGATAGTGATGTCAAACAGAGAGCTACGTAAATGGAAATAATGGGACTTAATGAGCAATTCACGTGGGAAAGGTCACTATTGTAGGGAATAGCACATGACATCAGTGCAGAACCATCAGTTCTACTTTTGAAGGAAAAACTGCTGCAATTGTAGCAACTATCAGAAGTTCTGAAAGCTTTTATAGCACAGCGGGCCTGGTTTGGGCCCAGGAGAGCTGCATCATACAAAAAAATTTATGTGAATGCTAATAAAAAAAAAAAAAGTCACCTTTTTTTTTCAAACTAAATGTTACCTTTGAAATACAACCAAAGGTTGTAGGTAAACTCACCAAGAGGTAAACTCTAATGATTCATTTTTTTTTGTGTACATTTGATATGTAATTTGAATATAATCAATTTTTATTTAACATGTTAGAAAAAATTCAGTCCAATTTCAGAGTTCAGCAAAATGCAGGAAATATACGATTTACTCCAAAAAACAATACAGATGAAACTGCAAATACTCACAAGTGACATACTTCCCTTATTTTGGCGAAAACTACTTACATGACAATGGGATCAGGCTTCTTTCAATATCTATCCTACTGTTATTTGGTTAAAATACTTTAAATTATTATCAATTATTTATTATTATATAATAATTATTATTATTTTAAAATGATTTTCTTTCTTTTTTAAAATTCTAACCTTAGCTAAAATTCTATCTGATATTGGCCACAGCACACAAACACCAACACTGAAACAAAAGTTAGAAAAGGCGTTGAGGTGAGTTCACTGCAGAATCATTGATCTGAAATGTCTTTTCATGTTGCCTGGAACATTGTCATACATGGAATTGATCTTCCCTGCCTCGTGCCCGTTGCTTCCGGGATAGGCTCCGGACCTCCCGTGACCCAGTAAGGATAAGCGGTTTGGAGAATGGATGGATGGATGGATGGATGGATGGATGGAATTGATCTTGAACTATTTATGTCCTTGACGCAGGGCTGGGAGACACAAGGTGACTATGGCAAAATAGATACTGTCTTCTCAAATGTGCACAGTCACAAATCTCTTTCTTGTGCTAGTCATAGTGGTGCATTCAGCATTACATATACAACAAATAATAGAAATCTTATCTATACTTATCAATACTGATGACGAGCGAAAACTCATATCACCAGTATCCTTGTTTTTGCTTAACTGTAGATGTCAAACTTAAAGCATACATTTGGGACTTTGTCGACATCCTTGGGCACTGGAGATCCTGCTTTGGAAGGAGGTGCAACTTTCCATGATTGAAGCTCTGGTGCTGTAAAGGAACGTCATTCATGGAGGTCTTTCACTAAAGAATTCACCATAGCATCAGACATTACTCAGCTCGTGTTCAAACAGAACCTTGGGGATGGGGGGGGGAAGAAGGGTTTAGAAGAATGATGACAATTTGGGGATGAGTACAAGGGAAACAAGAAAATGAGATGTTGATATTTGGGGTGCAAGAGCAGAAGCTAAGTTCCTGGATTATGTTCCACATTTATCCCCCACTTAGTGAGCAGTACAAGTTTGGAACTTATCCCAGGAAACAGCGGGCACTAATCAGGAGATGAAAAAATGGAACCACGTCTAATTAGCAATCAGACACAAGCACCTGATCTAACCCCTAATGATCAGGGACCCAGAGACACACTGAGACACAAGACAGACATACCACACATGAAGCCCGTGAAGCATGGAGTGGTATTCCATACCAAGCCGCACTGCTCATGTCAGTGCAGACTCAGGCTGTGTTATCACAGTGACCTGCAGATTAGCGATGCGGGGTTCAGTCCGCCTGCAGGGGACATGCGACTAAAGTGCTTTGCTGCTGCTATCTCTGAGTTCTGCAGATGGGAGTATTTATATCGCTCACACCGAGGGCCTCCTCTAGAAAAGCCACAACCTTCCCTTTTTTTTTATCCTGCCCACCCTGCATTTCCCCTGTGCAACTGACGAAGGCCTTAAGCAAGAATGTGTCTCTCTCAGGCACTTTAGGCTTTGTGCGTTAAAGATGGCAAGTGTCTGCCTTTGTCAGTGGTGCCCCAGTAGCTCAGTGAGTCGGACTGCTAGTGGCTTAAGGGCTAGCTCATCATTTACTTGATAATTCCCACATTTATTTGTTTGTTCTCGCACTGGTGCCGTTGACTCCACAAAGCCTCGCCCATAAGCATAGTAAAGGAACAATAACATCCCTGTGACAACTATGCAGGCACCATGCTGTGACTCTGAGCCTGACATGCTAGCGGGGGTCCTGGACATCGGTAGGCCTCTGTGATTTATTTTCCGGGTCGGCTGTACCACAAAGGGCTCGCAGTTTTAAACCTCACCTCTTCCATAGCAGGTTCTGGTAGCTCAACAGTTCGGATTAAGCACAATGTGCCCTGATGGGTTGCTCTCCACTCGCCAAGGCTAAAATGTCGAATTTATTGAGCAGAATGGTACAAGTTGCTTGCGCTGGGATACTAGGGTTGGGAGGGGTAAATAGTGCATTCTGTGAGAGTTTCGGGGGGTACCCTCCCTCCTGCCATGCGGCTGTATCAAGGAGCTCAGCCTGGCTTACTTTTTCCTCAGATACAAATATAATAGCTACCTCCAGGGGTACATCATCCAGAATTTCCTGGGAAGAGACTCTCAGCCACATTCCCAGAGCCTTGTGCTCACTGGAAACGCACCCAGTCCTGAGAGCTGAGAGTGGCTCGTCCACAGGCAGCAGTCCGTCAACATAGTCTTTGAGGCCCCAGTTAAAGAATGTCATTAAAAAATAACAAGAACGACAACTCCCCTCTGCATCATTACCATCAAGTCATGCATTACTTTTGTGGCACAAATTTGATCGTTAATTCATGTTCCTTAATTAGGTTTACTAGTAAATTAGGACGAGGAATGTCCATGTTCATATGCTCTTTGTTGCAAAGTTTAACATGGGTCTGACAATCCATGCAACATGGCACTTACTATATATCAAATCAGTTAGACTTTTGTTTGTGAACGTGCTTTTTGTTATGCATGCTTCCCACTCACTTTCACTCCTTATGCACTATAAACTGCTCCAGATTTTCTCATGTTGTTCAGCTTTGTGTCAGCAGCCACCCAGACTCTCCACTTGTTGACTTTTCCCTTGTGTCTGAAAAGCCGCTTCAGGTTTTTCAGTTTAGGATGTAAAAATGCAGCTGTTCTGTGTCTTTGTATATTTTTAAAGCACAAAAGTGGATGGCCGGTTGCCAATGGTGGATAGCTGCGGGTAGCATCCAAGGCAATATTTTGGAGAAGGCTTGTGTTTTTAGATGCTCCTAGTGTTGTTGAGACTGCAAACTTAACCACCTATTCAGGTGGTGCATACTGACAGCTGATGCACTCCAGCACTGTGTAGAGCCAAGTCTTAAGCTTCCCTATGGAAACATTCACTGTTTTTTTGTTAGAAGTGATTTTTTTGTTTGAGGTGGTCTTACCCCATAGACAAACCCAGATGCACGGTGCTGGTGATACAAGTACTAGGGCAGCTAAACTGTTGTGATCCTTTTCACCTGAGATTACTTTAGGCACTAAGTCTACTGGACCAGATGTTTTGGTCCAGTACATTCTCTGTGTAAACACACAACTGATGTCTATGTCACTCTTGGACAGATAAAAGTTGAGCAGTGTAGATAAAAGTGACAAAGACACAATATTTGAAAATATTTATGTCAAAGTAAAATATCTCAGTATTTGATGTCCATATACCTCAAAATGGCAATATGCACAATCCATCAAAATGAGATACTGCGGAGAAATGTACTCATACGGCATGAGAAATGGTAGGACATCTTCATTTAGTTTGATGGCACACCTAAATCATTCCTCTGAGAGACAGGTCAGTGTGATGGCTGGTGGTTGAACTGGGAAATGGCTGAGAAGAGAATTGAAATGACACCTGTGGACTTGGTGAACCAGCATTACACATCATTCAGCTAAATGCTTCAAGCGTGCCACTCTCTGTCCTTTACAGTCCCTCTTACTTAATATCAGAAAATTGCACCATGCAATATGTCAGTCCTTAAATGATACTGTGAATGGCAGAACAGCATGATGGGATGAGAGGATGGAAGCAGGACAGAAAGATGAAATCACAAGAAAACACTTTTATGTCACCACTGCATAGAAGTTAAACTAAGAGTCAATGACTTGAATCAAGGATAAGTCACTAAAAGCCTCATTCTAGCTGTTGTCTAATCCATGAACTTCACCTCTTGCCACAAAGAAAATGCCCGAACTGGGAGGGACATGGCTGCTATATCTGACACACTAGTTACATCACAGGTTTCAAACAAACAAAGGCATATTTAATAATTTAAGATGGCAGATAAATATATTTAAAGATTTTCATATTCTGGTTACCTTAGCACTGCAGTTTCCTTTTACTCACCCAACACAATTCATAAAATATATCTTGTCGTATGACAAGCTTCGCCCTGCAATCACTGATATTTTAGTCTATTCTCCAGCATCAATGTGCAACAATGTCCACTCTGATGACATTGAATGTAAAATCAATACCACTACTTCACTAAAACGAGCAAACTTGCTTCCTGAGTTTAAATTTTTTATTTTGTCTTTTGTTAAGGAAATATCTAGAACTTTAGCTCTTTAAGAAATTATAAGAATCCTTTGAGACTGGATGGCAAAGGTGACGTGAGAACTGGACTGTGGTGAGATTAGTGTGACATGGGAAGCAATGACAAAAAAACGAAGGAATGTAAGCAGGGGAGAGAAGCAGGTGTTTGAGTCAGGGACAAATGAAGGCACAACACACACTGAACCGGTGCACATCTCAAGATTAGGAAGACCTGTAGACACAATGTGGACACATGGCACAGAACAAAACAGGAAACAATAAAAGGCATCCTTTACCAAACTTTCTGCCCGTTTAAATGCCTGGAAACCATGCCTCCTTTCAATAAATAATTCCCTTCATATGCTAGAAACAATTAGGAATACACTTGACGAAGCATGTTCTTTAATTAGTTTCACAGCATTCAGGTTGTCCGTTTATTGCTCTAGTATAGAATTTATAGCTTATAAATTATTGTGAAACATGAACCACATTTTTAAAGAGTGCTACGTCTGTATCTATGATTACACTCGGATTTTTGTAAGGTATATTCATGTCCGCAACGTAATTTAAACCTCAGCACAGCAACGCACGGATTTTAATATGTGGGCATTGACCTTTGACTCTGTCTAGAGGTTCAGGTGATGGCCAAAGGCAGGACATGATGGCAGTAAGTGATGGTTTGATGGCCCTGAATGTGAAAGAAAATCAAACAGGGAAATGTCAAAGTTTTGAAAGATCAAACAGCTCTAATGGGAATCACCAATTCCAGGTACACAAGATTATTTCACAGGTACTCCATAGCGGGCCAGAAATATTCTGTCGCCCCAGGAAATATTTCTTCTGACATCCGTGTCGCGTTCTCGCTGTGGCATGACATAGTTTGACATTTTACCTGTTCTGCTGCAATTTCAGGTAGCATCCACTGACAGCATGGTCCCTCAACTGGAAAACCTGCCCCGCAGCTAAGGCCTCCTTTAAAAAGGATATCTCTGTTCCCCTGTGGCCTCGCTGTCTCCTCACTCGGTCACCAGCAGCCGAGCGCCCCGCTTCGCCATGTGGGACGAATGTCACAGAGTCTGGGTTGGCATTGTTGGGAGAGGTGCTGAGATGTATCATTAGTGCGAAAGAAACAATGCAGAGGGTACAGTAGTTTACTGCTGCTGTATGCAAGAAAAGGGGCTTGAATGAAAAGTTTAAGTTGAAATTTTGAAACAAGAATATAAATTCTGCAAGTAGAAAATTCAGCTGGTATAGCCAAGGCTGGGAAAGTTACACTTCTCACCAAATATGCTGGGAAGACTAACCGATATGCTTTATATTCTCCTTTATTCCTATGAGAGTGACAGTATAATTCAGATATGTCATATTAAACATGCTTAATCTAAAGCAGATAGACAGACAGGTGTGAAAGGATTACTGTAAGTTTTACTGTTTGGTAAACATTTTGTCTAGAGTGAGTTGAATCAGTCATGGTCCATTTTCTATCCATCCATCCATCCATCCATCCATCCATCCATCCATCCATCCATTCTCATACCCGTTACAGGGTTGCCTGAAGTCTACTGTATCTCAGGAAATACATCACTCTGGACTAGATGCTAGTTCCATTTATACTCTAGGAACTATTTTTTGAAGCCAATTTCGAGCAGATGAAGTGAGAATTTTTTCTGACCTTGACACCTACAACCTCATCCACATCTTTACTCATAATGCAACCTACTGCCTCACTGCCTGATTGAAACAGGTGCTGGCATCTGCAATGCGTACAGCTTGACTTGGCACCAAGTTTAATTTCTCCCTGTGGACTTTCTTACACTGGTTTTTACACCCACATTAACAATGTCAGAATTGCATCCATCCAGAGTGTTTATGACCTATTTCCCCATATTTTCATGCTGCCAATCAACCAATCAAATAGCTACACAGTAAGGTAATATCCTGACAGAAAAATTGACCGATTCTTTGTCATTGGTGGTGTGAGGTTGTATTTAGCTGTCAATCACATTGTCAATACTTCAATCACGCATCCACACTGCAGCCTCACACGCACCTCACAGCCATATTTGTATATGCCCTGCACTGCAGCTATGCCCCCCCATCAAAGCCATGCCCCCACATCATAACCACACCCCACACTGCGGCCACGCCCACATAAAGCAGCCACACAACCACACGATAGCCACACACACAAAGCGGCCACACCCAGACTGCGGCCACGCCTCATCACAGCCACACCTACACAAAGCAGTCCCATACCCACACCACAGGCATGCCCACATCACAGTCATACCCCCACACCATAACAATGCCCCCACAATTGGTCTCTATAAACCGATCGTTACAGCTTCAGTGCCTGGCTGATGCAACCGGTTCTCTTAGTTCCCTCATTGTGAAGAATCAGTGACTTCACACTATTACTTAACAGCTATGGATTGCTCCTATTAAGAGCTCCTAGCATGATTAGCATAGCCTGATTAGCCTAGCCTAGTCCATGTTTCCCTTGTCCTACACTCCTGCTCAAAATTATTTTATTCTGCAATATTAGACATTTACATTTACATTTACAGCATTTGCCAGAGCGACTTACATAAGTGCTTTAAGATACTACAATGAATTTTCCCGATACTAGCTTGATAAACCAAGTCCATG
>JABFDZ020000022.1:17263304-17276879 GCA_019775955.2 Pollimyrus isidori
TCGTCAGAGCGTTGGCGACTCTTATGCACTATGTGTCTCAGCACACGGCGACCCCACTCTGTTACTTTAAGTGGTCTGCCACAGTTTCTGTCATTCTGGAACACTTCCATTTCACAATAATTCCACTTACAGTTGACGATGGAATATCTAGCAGGGAAGAAATTTCACAAACTGGCTTATTGCAAGGATAGCATCCTATGACAGTACCATGCTTGAATTCATTCTTCAGAACGATTCATTCTTTCACCAATGTTTGTAAATCTGACAGCATGGCTTGATGTTTGATTTTATACACCTGCGGCAATGGATCTGAATGAAGCATATGTATATATGGGGACTGCAGAGGGAAACCGGAATACTGAAAGGTCGTCATGAAATGGGGGAGAACATGCAAACTCAACACGCATGCAAACATGGAGACTCTGGTCCAAGATCTGTGAGGAAACCCAGCTAAAAGAGCTATTACCGTTCTATTTATGTGGTGCTGAATGTTGGGCTGATATGATGACATGCTCTTTGCAGACTCACACAGGTCTTTCTTGGCTGTTTTGTGTGGAATATTCCTTCATAACTGGGTCTGTACAGGTAAACAGACATGTCCTGTAGTGAGGAGGTCATCTGGGATGAGCTTTGGATTAACAGCACTCAGATATTTCCTTCAGCCTTCACTGCATCCAGGACACAGGTGACAGCTGGATTCGAGCCAATGTTGTCAATTGAAAGCAAATGAAGCCATAGACTGCTGCTCTAGTACGTAATCATATTAATGAAGACTTCAGGTCCTTGACTTTGTTGTAATGTTTATAAGTTTAGCACATTTACCAGGGCAGCACAGTATAGTACAGTAATTATATAGTAATGTGAGGGTAGAGACGAGGCTAAGATCTCTCACTGCCACAGAAGGTCCGTGTGTTTAGAACATTAATTCAACATCTATTTCTTTCACTTCAAAGTGTGTTTTTTGTGTTGCTGGAGCACATTGGGGGCGGTAATCATAATTAAATATCGACGCTGGCTTGGGAGGCCTTGTGGCTCAGCAGGTCGCACTGAGATTGTCGTCTTTCAGGGTTGTGGGATCAATCTCTCCCAGCTGCACATTCTCTCAGTGTTTGTGACGTTTTCCTTTCGGGCTCCCAGTTCCTGTCAGTTTGGTGAGTATATGTGTGCCCTGTGACGGACTAGCATCTGCATAAGAGGCGCGCATTGTGGTACTTCCTGCATACGTGCCAGAGAACGTCAGCAGTTGAGTGTATGGAGTGGAGCACAGAGTTGTTCTGGAACATTTACTTTAGTGCCAGAAAATGGGCTTTTTCAGCTGGTGAGTCCAGCCTCAGCTGCTTTACCTATTGATAACGTGGCTGCAAGAAGCTCAGGTTAAATCCCTCCTCAGGGCCTGAGCTGAGGCTACTAGCAAGTAATGTAAATGCTGGGAGGGATGAGCATGGTAGCCTGTTCAATCAGGGAGTTTTTTTTTTTTGCACAGTTTTCTGGGATCCTCTTCAAAACTTTTGGCTTTAATGCCCCCCCCCCCTCCCCCCCAGTGCCATTGATATCTTATCTCACCTGCTGCCTAATTATAAAGGATCTATATAAAGGATTCATTTCTGATGTATTAAATAAAATACAAAGAACATTATTCAAAATACGTCAACATAATTTCACGTCATAGCCAGGTTAAATGCTTAAGTGATGACTATAAAACACAGAAGCAATGTCTAGCAAGATGTAGCGTTAATCACATTGATCAGTCACCAAACTAAGCTAGTAGCTGGAGGTGTATTAATGACATTAGAATATATTGCGGTCCGCGGCACGGAGCCTGGGAAGGCTGTGTTTGTTATGGCTGGGCTGTTAGGCAGCGCTGACTTTGACACGGCAGGGCTGAAGGTGTTCAGGGAGAAGCTCTGAGGTCGGCGTGTGTGTGCATGCATGATGTGAGAGGGACAGTGGCAGCATTCATTATGTGAAAATCTGACTGTTCCCTCTGACAGAGGAGCATGGATTAATTAGCATTAAAATAACAGGGAGGCATGTCTTGCTGCCCGTCAGAGCTTGTTTTTACCACCTCACCATTCAGAGACGTGAGTGCTCAGGTGGAAGCTCTGTGTTTAGGTCTCTTAATGCAAGGGAATGGTGATACAATGAGCAAGCATTAAGCTAGCTTTATCCTTTAGTGGAATGTTTCCTAACCTGGTTCTTGGGGATCCACGTTTTTGCTCCCTCTGAGCTTCCTGCCAAATAATACACATTTTTGCTCCCTACTGGGTGCTGGGAAGGAGAAAAAAACTTGGACTGTCTGCAGGTCCCTGTGGACTGGATTGGGAAACACTGCTTTTACGTATACAGAACATTTTTCAGGGCGATAAACAATTAATGTACTTGTCATGATGACCCATTACACATGTTGTTTTATGTGCCTGCCTATTGTAATATTATGATGCATTGCTATGAATTATATATGCTATAACATGGTACTCAGACACCAACTTG
This sequence comes from Pollimyrus isidori, assembly GCA_019775955.2. Classification (NCBI taxonomy): domain Eukaryota; kingdom Metazoa; phylum Chordata; class Actinopteri; order Osteoglossiformes; family Mormyridae; genus Pollimyrus; species Pollimyrus isidori. The sequence goes on from JABFDZ020000022.1 coordinate 17,265,795, forward strand.
TTGCCGCTCCCTTTCGTTGGTTTGTCCCTGTTTTGATGATGTTGTTCGCTGGCCTCTCTCCCTCACATGTCCCACTGCCTTGAAAAGCCTGGACCCTCTTTACCAAATCCCGTGAATCATTCAGATTAAGATTCAGACGAGTTATTGTCATTGTTGTTTCCACAGCAGTGAAATTTAAAAATGCATTTAAAAGTTAAATGTGTTGACTTTGCCATTAGGGGGCACACCAGTAGCAGTGCATTACTTGTATATTGCTCAGGCTAAGACATATTTAACATATTTTCCACTGACATTTGAGTATATTGCTGAGCAGTAAACACAAAATTAATGTCATTATTCATGGCCTAATGAAGACAGTTAGATAGGGATGTAGTTTCCACGGTTCCATGGAATTTTTCATTTATTTGTTATTGCCTTTTGTATTGTCTCTTTTAAAGTTTCACACAAAATGTATTATGTATTATGTTTCTATACTTGAAATATATAATACTGAAATGACAAAATTTTGCTAGACTTGATTAGCATAGTCTGTAACATAATCGGTTGTGGGAATGGCTAACGTTAGCTTTGATAACCACTAATCTGCTAACTCTAAAGTTTAATATACAGTAACACTACACTGATAAACCACTTTTTGGCTGTGAAGCCATTAAAAACATACATGGAGAGCTAAAATTTTAACCTGTTTAACACTGAAGTCCTACCCATCAAACTAGAATGATTACTAAGGGATATTTAGGACTAACCAAGTTGGGTATCACTGGATATTGTAGAGTTTCTGGAATAAATCCATCTTGAAATTTTCTATCTATGATATATTCTGTTTGCAAGATATAAGTGTTTTTGTCCGAGAATCCGAATCTTGTAACTGGCCCATTCTGACATTTTGCCCTCAGTGAAGCTGCTTAGCACCGTTTACCTAAAACTAGAAAGGAGGGTCTCAGCTCTTACTGGTCTATAGCTCTGTTAATCAAAAATACAGTTGGTTTCCTGTATCATGATGCAGGATTTCTTGCTGAGCCAGATAACTCGATATATTTAAGGACTAAAGTGAACAAATTTAAACTAAGGTACCTTAAATCCAGTTTTGTGATATAGGCCCCTCTTCTCTGCTCAGTTCAGGGTACCCCAGTTTAAATGGACTTTATCTTTGTTCATTTACATTTAGCCCAGACTACCTTAAATCCAACAAGATCGATATAATTACATCTTGTATTTACATATAATCAGCCAACAGTGTGCCAGATAGACTGCTGAAGACATGCTCACAACATACCTGGAATAAATATGTATGATTTTAAGGTTTTAAATGTTTTTGACTGTTAAGCTTTATTCACTTTACCTATGAAAAAATGTTAGTGTATTTACAGCTAATGAAACTAAATTTAATGGAAGCTTCTTGGTCCGATAACAGTTGTCAAAGTTAGCTATAACACTAATCTGCTAATGAAAAAGTTACTGTAGCTTCACTAATTACTGTAGCAGGTTACCAGAACCCTGCCCACCACTGAACAGAATTGATCAGTAAAGTTAATTGAATATTAAGCATGTAGCATTAGAATATCTCTGTCACCTTGCTTGAGCCTTACTTTACATTTATGGTCTAGTAATATCCTCCTAATGGTAGCAGAAGAAAGGTCTTCATTATGGAGCTGAATAAGACAATGTTTGCTGTGCTCATAGCATATAATTCTTCATAATTACAAGAGATTCATGAAGCTGTCATACAGCCAAGAGGCAGTAATCCAGAACATAAACACGGTGAGTCTTGTCAAGACCTATACAGAACACTGAAGGAAACCCGAACCCACATGCAAGCTCTGGAGGGATCTTTTCTAAAGAACCGATATAGAGGGATAGAGCTGAGATATCGCTATGTTGGGGTGTTCAGTAGAAACCTGCTTTTTAACAACTTTTCATGTTGCACAGTGAAATGTAGATGCTTGATGATATGTAGTTATATACTCAGGAGAAACGTGGCGTGCGTCAGTCCATGAGGACTTTGGCGTGTAAACAATGATCTTTCAAAACTTTTCAAAACTTTTGAAGTTTGAGAAAAGTGTAAACACAACCAGACAGAGGAGTACTACTGACATGCCAGATCGGCATGAAGACTGGGCAGAAACATGTTAAAATATCTGAGAATTATAATGCCGCCCACATTCCAGCAAGAACAGCTTCTAACATAAGCCATCTCTTCAAATGGGGGCTGATCTGACAGACATTCTGTTTTTGGGGCATCATAGCAATGCTCTCCAATCTGCTTCTGTCAATGGACAGTCTGCAGCCCATGTCTGGCTGCTGATGGAAGGACGACAGAACTCCAGGCCCACGATTAGATGACTTTGCCCAGGGCTACGTTTGCAGTCCACATGGACTCTGACACAGAAGACTGCGGGGGTGGGCACACCTCACAAGTCACGGTGAAAGGGACACATCAGGTGTGACGTTGATGAGAATAACCACTGCACCGGGGAGAAAACTCAGTAACGAAACTGGATAACGTTCGTGCTGTATTTCTGTGGCCTTGTGCTTTTGTTGGACCCGGTTGGCTTCAGTGTCTCTGAACAGACCGAATGTGTCTAAGGGAGAAAGGGAATGTCTCTTGTAGATGTACATTTGATTCTTCATCACAGTTACTGCGATCCATCCAATGTTTTTGTGTGTTGTTTGCCATCTTGCACAAGAGGACAGAGAATGATAGAAAAGCAGGTTTTTTTCCAGTCTCCTTGGTTTACTCATTTTTTGTTCCACCCAGTACTCGCTTCCAGTGGGAGAGCTGTGATAGATGAAAGAGTCTGGTTTTCCACACAAAGGTTTATTATTAACTTACTATGATTTAGCTTTTCCATTTTGCTTGATGTAAATATGAAATAAATTATGCATAAAACTGTAATCTGGAGTAAATCTTCAGTGAAAGTAATTATTTTGTATTTCAGCATCCATATTGGTGATACCTACATGTAGAAACAGGATGGTCATTCTGACTTGGATGTATGGTGCACCATGTCACCAAGCATACAGATAATTATTATTACAGTTATTCAGATGCCTGTTGTATAAGATGTAATTTTGGTTACATTGTAGTTTATGAAGGATTACCGGTACTCACTCCAAATATTTGGTGTGCCTTGGGAAATTTTGGGACAAAATCTTATGAATTCTGTATGTAAACAATCAAAAAAAAAAAAAAACAATCAAAACAGATAAATGATATGTATATTCATTAAAATGCCTGGTATTTAATTTTAATTATCTGTATTCTCATTACTGAGCCCACAGCTTCGAGACCCTGGCAAGTCTAACCCAAACTCTCCTTTTCTAGTCTGAAAAACACAATATTTTCTTTTGTGCAACATTTTTGTTAATAAATCAACATTGTCTCATTATACACACCACAATTTATACACAAATTAATAATGTGGGGAACAGAAGTAACAATTTCTAACTATGAAAATGAAGTAGAAAGGATTTTTAATGAGTTAATAGTTTACATAAGAAAAACACGAATTTGCATTTTTCTAAATACTATACACACAGGTCATGTTACCATAAAAGTAAATCAGATGATCTTTGAGAAGCTGGAATTAGTGCAGTAATGGGAATGTCCATCAAACTGAGAGCAGTGATAGGAGAAGAAAGAGGTATTCAAAACCCTTGACCTCATTCCAGACAGATCATGTGACTCACCCATTTTCTATACTTTCATCTGTTTGTACATCTTACGTCCTTGTTTGTAAGGCACCAAGGGAAAAAGCATTACTTTGTCCAGCCATTTGAATGTTATTGTCAAACACGGACACACACACACACACACACACACACACACACACACACACAGTATTCTATGTCTCTGTAAATAATTTACCCAGATTTATCATCAGGTTTTATGGTCACATGCATACAGTGAGCTCTCGCCACACTTTGCAGATTCAGTCATGCTCTGACCCAGCCCTTATCGAAGATATGAGATCTTTAGCCCTGCCCATCTCTGATATATTCAACACGTCGACTGTGAGTGGCAAATGCCCGCTTAGCAGCTCATATACCATTTCTGGAGGCACACTTTCCAATATGAGGATGAATCGAGGGCACCGGCCTTGCTTAGCCGCCTTGTATCTAGGCCAAGGTTACCAGCGTCTCCCTCTGACATCATTCAGAACCAATAATGGCATCATAATGGAGACAAACCATCCTCCTCTTTAAGCGGCACAATGGGACGCTTCTCCAGCTTCAATTCAGGCCCTGCTCACATACCCCCGAACTCCTCACCCCCAGAAACTGTTCAGCGAGGAATAAAAGGAACGTCTGGAAAAGGGGATGCTGTTAATGAAGGAAGTATTTCATAAATAATGAAATGGTCTGATACAGCAGTTTCGTTACACCACTCTTGCTCTGTGGTAACTGCTATACAAACTTAAATCTTTGCCTGACGCATTTTCAAGGCAAATGCTGGTGAGTGATAATAAAAATTAAGTGTTATAATTTGGCAGGAGTTTATTTAAGCTCAATCACTGCATAATTGCAATATAAGTAATAAGTGGTTTGTCCCTGTTGCAATACAAGTAATAATAAGTGGTTTGCAGTAATCCAATTAGAAAACTACATACAGTACATGTTTATCAATGGTGCAGTAGCCCTCAAGTCAAAATTACCTGTCTACCTAATCCCTGGACTGAATGATGGCTGCATATGCTGTCCCCTAATGTAGACAGAAAGCAAGGTGCCCATCTCTTTGTATGCAAATCCCAGTTCAGTGTTTGTGAGCATGTGCTGGAGGGAGAGGGGGGTCGCTGACATGGAGTTAAGATTTCACCCCCAGCAACACAAATGGCATGGTCCAAACATGTTCAAGATACAAATTGGTGGCCATGTGTAGTTCAGCTTATGTGTCATTTGGGGCGTTTCTGTGCTGGACTGGTGAAACTGGGAAAAGATGAACACACTTGCACGCATGCATTCTCACATAGACATACTGACTCTTTCTCACATGAATACACAATCACACACATGCATATGCACACTCTTAGACACACACACTCGCTTATACTGTACATAGACACACTTTTAGACAGACATGTATACACACGATCATCGACATACACATACACCTCTACTATTCCTGTCACTGTGGGGACCCTACAGTCATTTCTGTGGACATAACCCCAGTACTGACAAAAACCTAACTACCCAGCGCTAACCTAACCATAAGTAACCAAGCAAAATGTAAGACTTTTGGTTATTTTAGTTGCATTGATGGAATTATATTAAAGTGAGGTTTATATTGTGGGGACCGGAAAAGTGTCCCCACAAGCTAAAAAGTAACAGGTTTTACCACATTGTAGGGACACTCTTTAGATACAATACCTTCCCCCTCCCCACACACACACACACATTATTGCAACAAATGCCCAGTTGCATTTCGACATACACCTGTATGTTTTGGTGTGGATATATGTGAGGATGAGTGACAGGGAGGTGCAGTGGTAAAGTAATTTGTATACTGCTGCACCTTTGTGCCAGCCAGGGGGGGCATGGCCTCTGCCAGTCTCAAGACAATTACTAAGGGCACCAGGGCTTTGAGTGTTGATTAATCTCGCCTGTTTCCTGCTGTGTTTTGTTTCCTGCCTTGCCACCCAGCCTGACATGGCGCCACAGCTGCCAGAGTTACACAGCAGTGTCCTGTCCTCACCCACATTTGCTTTTCGTTGTGGTTTTATTCCACCAGCTGAGGTATTTCGCTGCCGCTGTGTTCCTGTGCAGTACCATTCCTTCATGTAACTCCTGCTGGCACCAGAAATGATCCTACTTCTCTGCCTCATATCACACGGAGCTTCTGACCACAGGCCACAAGTAACTGTACAGTATATAATTATTGATGTTTACAAAAGTTATCAACAGTTTTCTTATTTGCAAAACTAGGAACAGAATGTGAATTATTCCCTTTTAAATTACGCGTTTGCTAAATTAAGATGTTAAAATACGTATATTATGGTACCGTTCTCTCTCAGCACACCACAATATATTGACTATATCCAAAGAGACCATAAAATATTCAATTAAAAAGGTATTTTATTCGAGTAAAGTCTGACTGTGCTAAGCCTTTGGAGCATAATAACAACATTGTTTCTTTGTGTGTTGCTTAAGCCCCAGGACAGACGCAGCCATTTAGTACCATGGACTGCAGCCCTCACATAAGCCCCTCCGTCAGGCCTCCTCTGCTGCTGCATCTCTTCCAGCTCCCCATCCACCGCTATTGCTGTGAGCTCTGGGGCTCTTTTTTGTTCAGACAGGACTCCAGAACGTATGGCTGATTGTGGTATACCGTAGAACCTAACTGGTCACTTTGTGTTATAGTTTTATAAAATAGCCATGTATAAATATTTTGAAGGTATCTACAAATATATCAATTAATGAAAATCCTCAAGTTTCAGTTGTCAGTTGAACAAAAGAATCATCATATGTGAATCAGGGGGAGGTAACGTGACTTCTGTCATCTCCCAGTGGCCACCCACCTAATTACGGCAAAATTACACCGTTGGAGGCCTTAATTATTATGATTGTTATGGGCAGCTCTTTGTTGGAAATTAATGATGGCTCATTATGAGCTGAGCGCCCAAGCATGGGAGATACATTGATTAGAGGTTGGACAATATTCGGTATTGTATGAGTGCATTGGCTGATCTGTTTTTCATGTGGACCGTCAGATAACAGCGTGTCATGGATTATGACCACGGAGGTTGTATGTTCATCTCGTGACCTGTAGGGGACATCGGTCCAGGTCGTTCGACATGTCCCATATCCACTTCTTTCTACTATTCTGCCTCCACCTTGACTGGGATCACTGCCTCTAATCTCTAGTGTAAGTGGGCCAGCCAAACTCAAGACGTTTTTATTGAGCAAATAATCTATTTTCCTCCTCCTCCTCCACAGGCCTGATAGATGGAGTGTCATGCTTTTGCCTTTAAGTAAACATACAGTATGGGATGAGTATGCCGGGGCACATGCCATCGATCGTGGGCATCAGGCCAGGTAGTGGGGGCATCATTCCAACGTCGCATTACCCCAAGGCTGCCAGGCTGTTCTCCAAGTGAAGGGATTGAATGGATGGATAGTGATCTACTGTGACATGAAATATTAACTCCATCACAGTGGCTTAATTGTTAGATGAATACTGCATGAAGCCGAGGGGTAGGGTTAATTGGCTGTGCCATTCATGCTGGCTCATTAAACTGTGGTCGTTTGTGTCCTGACTCAGCCACAAGGGGGCGTATACCTCACTGGCCTGACAGAATTATATGTCAGGGACAGACTCCAGTACCCTGAGATAATTAATTTGCAGCACTTTCTAATCGTGTAATTGTATATGTTGTAATTTACATAGTTTTAAGAGGAAAAAAACACCAAATCATTAACACTAAACCACAATTAATCTGCCCTAAAAATTGCATTGTAAAATCCAAAGAAGACAAATTCTGTAAATTATAATCCCGTATAATTAATTGCACATCCATTTTAGACAATCTGCTTAGAGTCAGGAGTTGGGCAGTGAAGGGTGGGGGGGACAGGATGGCAAAAGCAAACCAACAAACAGCACTTTCATGGATTACTACAAACTGAAAAAGGGGACAGAATGATCATTTGAACATCCTGTTTCCTCTTCAGTGAGTCAAAAGCACACTGTAGCTGTGGTGCCTAGTGTAGCTTTTGGTACCTCTGTCATACTAATATCTGCTACATGCTAAACGCACACAGATCCATAGCTGCTTCCCAGAAGACTTGATATCCGGGTCCTTACCGCATTCCTTATTATTCCTTATGCTGGAATAATCTCACTTAAAGCTTTTGGAAAATGTCCATCTCAGCTTGTACCCATCGAAAGGGGTCATCTATAAGTATGAGTGGGATTCCGGCTGTTTGTTACGTTTCACATCCAAGTATAGCCAAATTCTCAGAGCGTGAAAAAGCTGAAACTGCCACCAGAATTGCAGAAAAGAGGAAATGTTTTATTCTGCGGTCTTTAATAATTCATGTGCATTATTTGCACGGCAGGACACGCGGGGTGGGCCGCTGCCTTACAACTCCAGTGTGGGAAACGCAGCATGCGTGTAGAGATGCATGTTCAGCCCACACGGTTTTGGTTTCCTTTGGGAATCTTGTTTCCTCCTGCAGTCCAAAGACATGCAGTTAAGGTAAAATGCCGTGGGACCAACAGCAATATGGCTGTTGTGCAGGTCATGGGACTTGAACCCACAACCTTTCAGGCACAGATCCCTAAATTCACTGAGCTTCGTTCTCCTTAACCTCTTTTGAATATTTTTTTCATTTGATCTTTAATAATAATACTAAAAAAACCTTTACAGTAAATTTTTATTCTCTGTCTGTGGTTAGTTATGTTGAAGATACAGGGAAACAAGCTGGTTTCCTGAATAAGATATAACCGTAAGAATGTTGTGTACTGTACATTACCATTGTAAGTTTATCTTAATCGCATCAACAAGATACACTATATAAATGGCTTGAAGGTTTCTACAGGCTGGCTGCAAATTCTATTTATGCACATATGAATGGTTACAAAACATTATAAATGATGCAATGTAGTGTGTATAAAACACAAAGAAGAAACCATAGATAACATTGACATCTATTGAATATATAAGTAAGTGGTTTCAAATCCAACAAACACTGTTTAGAGATTTTAAGGGTGAACTGTTACTGGCTTTGCTTTACAATAGCCCAGCTGAGGACCAGGAAGTGTTGGCCTCCATCTGCCAGGCTCCCAGAGACAACTGGCATTTAGCTGAAGGGTACGGCACACTGATGCTGGACTCTCAGAAACAAGTTTTAAAGGGACTGGGCAGATATAGGAGGAGTTTGGTAGAAATGACCACATCTGTGTACATTTCAGAGCCACCAGAAATCTCTAGAACTTTGAGCCCCTCTTTGGGGAACTTCTCACGGGGGGCGTGAGGACACATAGGGAGCTTGCAGCTAAGACAGGTGCAGAACTCAGCCAGAGAAAGAGACAGGTGTGATTCGTGAATGGGAGAAGGAAAATAGGCTGAACACACTAATTACATGGAAGGTAGCAGTGACATGAAACAAGTCTTTAGTCCAGAGTTCTCCTGCCACTCGATGGCTGAACAGTTCAATAGCTCCTGGCAGGGTGCCTGGGCTGTGTGGGCCGTCTGCTTTCATGTGAGCAGAAAGCTCAACGACGGAAAGGAGCAAGAACCCAAAGGGGTCACTAGCGAACAGTTAGGGGGCAGCGGGAACCTTCCCTGGCCAGGCAGGAGTCCTCTCCTACAGAAGAACAGCCTTGTGGCCATTGTTATGGTTATGACAGCAGTACTGTACTCTAACTGCAAATCGCAGTGGACCAAGTGTGGGTCCCTCTTTTTATGACTTAAAAATAAGCCGGTCTGAGAATGGAGAATGGAGCCGGATGGAGAATGGAGAATGGAGAATGGAGCCGTATGGAGAAGGAGAAGATCATGAAGCAGAGAACCTCATACAAGATGGAAAGATTGAGAGGGAGATGAAAATCTATGACGGGCCAGGAAAACAGGGTGGGTTATGGAGTCATGGTTGACCAGTGTCACCATATTAGCAGGCTAAGTCTCTGTGCCTGTGACCAGAAGATGCCAGTTTGAGCCCCGACCTCAGCAGAACTGTCACATGTGGGTGGGCCCTTGAGCAAGACCCTCAACCCCCAGCTGCAGGGGCTCTGCATGCTAGCTGACCCTGTGCTGTGACCCCCAAGCTATACCTGTACTTGCACAGATGGCACATAAAGCATGTTTGTTTGTCTGTTTCTTTATAAATGGTATGACACTATTTTAGCTGCAAAAAAATCTTCAAATAATGTGTCATGTGAAACACACAGTAGATGATTATCACATCACGTGGACATGGATACCTTGATGTATGAGTGAGTTTATGAACACTGTGCCTCTCAGCTCTAAATACAGTTAATTATGGTCAGTCTGTTAACACATCGATTAACCATAAGCCCTAGAGAGACTTGGACCAGTGGATCGAACAGTCAGGTCCTGCAATAAAAACAAAATAAAACGAAGACGGGAAAAACTAGCGAATGTCTTTTGGAACAGTTCTCAGGATCAGCGGTGTCTACTCTTTGGTAACTCGGCAACCATCCTGAGAATGAGAAACCACAGCAAGGTTCAGGCAGGGTCATTCAACTCAAACAATAAAGTGCTTTCATTACAGTACATCCAATTCCCCTAGCTTAATTGTTCGAAATGTGTAAAAACAGCTCATTATCTTTGCAGCTTATAGTATACTCTACATTGAGCTGAAAAGAATATGGTCAAAAAACGGAGGCCGAAATTGCGTCTGTATTCATTTGTTTTCAGAAGAAAAGTAGATAGGAAAATGATGCATTCAATTAACAAAATGGTAGTATGCTTTTGATGGAGGACGTGTGCGCGTGCTGTCCTGTAGCTGACCTACTGTATATGGACCCCCAGTCAAGAGCTGGCCAACATTCCCTAGTAAATTACATGAAGAAGGTTTGAGTCATTAACTGCATCGCACGTGCATTAAACTCCAGGTGACCAGAGGGGCTGCATTTATATTAATGAGCGCGTGTCTTTAAAGAGGATGACCTCCAAATAAAGTCACAAAGTTACGTGTTACAGGTATGAGCAAGTCCAGGTGAATGATAGAGGAACATGTTACATACTGTATTTATGCTGCTACGACTTCAGATATATGTGGGCAGTTATAGGCATGTTATTTAGGATCTCACTAGCATATTACATTGCATTACATGCGATCAAAAGCATGAGGAATCAAGCAACACTCCGCAAACGATTCCGTGTTAGTGTGCTGCAGAGCAAAATCTTTTAAAAAAAAAAAAGAAAATGCATGTCAGAACAAACTATCGATTCAAAATATCGACAGAGCAGACGGCACATTATCCGTTATCCTGAATGCAGAACTTCTACAGCTAAGAAGGCCTTTATCCTTAACGAGGCTGCTGCTGGTGTCATGTCCTGCGACGTCCGTCCCGTTTCAGCCCTTCGTGTGCCACGCCCACCTCATTACCTCTTGTGATTTCCG
>JABFDZ020000022.1:17280405-17297017 GCA_019775955.2 Pollimyrus isidori
CGTGCCCGTTGCTTCCGGGATAGGCTCCGGACCCCCCGCGACCCGGTTAGGATAAGCGGTTTGGAAAATGGATGGATCATCCAAACAACTGCATTTAACTGTGACACACAAAAAGTATTGTCGGTTGGGAATTATTTATTAATGTGCTTATGTCTGGAGGGAACAGACAAGCCAGTGACACATTAAAGACAGCTTCTTCTACACATTAGCAAAAATGCTTTTCCATGTTGCTCGAGATCAAAGTGGGAATTTAACCCAATCGGAATCCGTCCCTCATGGTTCAAATCTCCATACGAGGAGCAAGGAGTTACATTTGGTTTATCAAAGCTATCCATTTCATCGTTGTTCGTTATTTAACAAAGCAAATATTGGAAAATTGGTTTCATATTTATTTTACCAAACGGATGTCCAAGGAAATTAAAGGGACTTAAATTTAAAGAAATGAAAAGACGGGCAAACAGTGGATACACAGGCAAATGATTTTATAACTTCCTTATCTTCACTAAAGACAGAGATTTAGTTTATATAAATAAGCAGTCTGACCTCTTCACCTTCTCAATCAGCTTGTGATGAACTCCAGACCCCTGTAAGCTGACATGGGGTGTAAAGGGGTTTTGTTGGAAGAAGGGCACTGGCTGTCCACATTTGATGATGCAAGGGGTGATGATGTCGGGTAATGGTAAGATCAGGATGGTCACAGCAATGGGCACAGGAAAGGGTCAGAATGGAGAGGTGTGAAAGGGCCAGAGGGCCCAGCTCACAGACAGTCAGACAGAAAGGCAGGCAGGCATACAGACACAAGAAATGGCAGACAGACAGACACAGGAAATGGCAGACAGACAGACAGAAAGGGAGGCAGGCAGACAGGCAGGGAAAATGGCAGACAGTCAAACAGGCAGAAAAGCAGGCAGGCAGACAAACCAGCAGAAAGGCAGACAGACAAGCAGACAGACAGGCAGAAAGGCAGGCAGGCAGACAGACACACAGATAGATAGATAGATAGATAGATAGATAGATAGATAGATAGATAGATAGATAGATAGATAGATACTTTAATATCAAAGCAGATTGAAGATTTATGGTTGCTGACTACTGATATGTAAACAGTAAAATACATTTGGACATTAATAGACAGTAACTGTTAAATAATAGACAGCAGTAAACAGTAACAGCACAAGGAATGTTAGAGGAAGCATTGGACGGAATTCTACAGTAATGGCTCAGAAAAAAACAGTACTGCACAGTGGGCACCACATAGTAAACGAATGGATGTGTCGAAGTGGTTGTCGACCATTCAGAGAGTTGGTTAACATAGGCTAACTCGCTGTAGAGTCTAAAGGCCGAGCGTAGGAACTGATCAAGGCAGTCCCAGGGCCATCTGTGTAGAGGCTATTGATGGGCATCCAGGAATCACATGGGGTAGTGACCCCTTTCAGCCACCTCAGGATATAATGGGTAAATCTCTATAATATCTCTGAAGGGATGGTGTCCTGATAACGGCCTGCTGAAGAACGACATCCTGCAAATTTTTAGAATGCCTTGCTGAAAAGAAGCATCTTCCAGCCTCTCCGCCCTTGTTTCAAAATCCAGGTTATGGACTTTGGAGACTTGATTGATGAAGCAATTTACTGTGGTCCTAATTCCTCTTTGATGGAAAAACAGGGGGAGTGAGAAATGATACTTACAGTCATCCATGCCTTTAATTCTCGCATGCATCTATGCATTTTATATTTTAATAAGTTCCCAGCCATCATCATGCGGGTTAGCAAGACTCTGCACACTGTGTTAGGCCCCTCCCACGGCAGAAGGCCCCGCCCAATAGAGGAGGCCCACAAGCTGCTGTTTTGCATGCAATGAAGGCCATGATTTGCTTGTCTGCAGAGACTGTGGGGGGGGACCCTAGAGCCCAGTCCCACTTCATGCAATGCAGACAAAGTCTTTCATCTTAGTTTTCTGAGCCAGGGGAAAGAAGAAATACTGTAACAAAGATAAATGTGTAGCTGGCCTTGGGATGAGCAAGGCTTTGGGGGGGGGGGGAGTAGAGAGAACCTCATTCATGGTTGGGGGTGTGAATCCCACCAAGCACTCGCTGGTAATGAGTACAAATCAGTGGATGAAATGGTGTGGACAGGTACCCCCTACAGAAAGAGAGGCACACATGTGAACCAGTGCAAACATTGTTTTAAATATTATTATTTCTGTTTTTATTTGGCTAGTGGACACTTCTGTTTGGGGCACCTTTTACTTTTTGATGCCACCATTTATTCGAGCCTACGTAAGTGTTTGTCATGTGTCCCAGGTTAACAGGAATTAACCTTTTCTGCATGAGTCGGCTTCCTGTAATCACTGTGCGCCTGCGGCCGTGAACGGAGATGTCCAAAGTCAGTTTAGCAGTTGTTCTAAAAAGTGTCAAAGGGCTGACTCTTGGTCATGTGACCATGCTGCCTGAAGTCAAAGGCCACCATCACAAAGCAGGCATTGACAGAAGGAGGCTGGTAATCTCTAGAAATGTGTCACTGTTCTGTGTTGGTTTTCACTTAATTCCTGGCAATCTTGAAATACTATGTAAATGGTCACATTATAGACAGTGGCAATAAATATTTCACAGCAAAAGCAGTTACTCTGTTTGAATTAATAATCCCCAATGTGTGATCAGCCTATTCCTTCACATTCAGTCTTAGCAAAGGGTTAGATAATAATGCAGTTTGCAGTGGCTGATTGAACACTCAGTGGTGACTTGTCAAATGTACTTCTGTGATTTGAGAACGTCTTCTATAAGTATGTACTATTTTCTTTGATAAAATTGCAAATCTAAAATCCAGCCCATTTTACCCACCTAGCCTCAAAATTATCTGCATTGCGTGAAGTGGGACTTTGCTCTGGGGTCCCCCCCCCCCCAGTCTCTGCAGAGAAACAAATCATGGTCCGCATTGCATGCAAAACAGCAGTTTGTGGGTCTCCTTTATTGGGTGGGACATTCTGCCATGGGAGGGGCCTAACACAGTGGGCGGAGTCTTGATATCCTGCATAATGATGACAGGCAGCTTTTTAAAATATAAAATGCATAAAAATTTGCCTAGTTCTATGTATTTAGAAAATGAGAGGAAACCTACATGGCACAGGGATAAAGCCACTCACACACATACAAATACAATAGCACACACGCAGTACTTGTAAAAGTGCCACACCTTCTTTGCCTTGGGGATGTCTAAGGTAATGCGTTCCTTGTAATCCACATGTCTGGCTTTCACATCCTTCTGGAAATGTCTGCTGACTGCATGTGTGGCTTCCTGAGCACCGGTGACATATAAGGAGCTATGACGCTTGGTTGGGGCCTTGCAATGCTTCCTTGCGGGAGTTGCGTGCTGCCACTGGTCTGGCCATCAGCTGAATGGAGCCTGCAATTCACCACTTAGAGTGGAATTCACAACAGAGTTGTCAAGATAGACCTACTGATACAGGTCTGAGGTCACCTTGGCAGAACTTATCTCTGGGATATTTTCTTTAGGTAGAATATTATGAAGAGCCACTTCCGCCTTCAGGTCACAGACTGATAAGCTCCTTGATTTGGGGGTGTCATTCTTGGTTCTGCCTTCCATGCTAAAAGGGATTTGGAGCGTCCATTTATCCCACACAGGATTTAAAACAAAGTTATGGCACATTAAGTCAGTTCTCCTACTTGTATAATGACTGCTGTATGCAGCCAGCCGCTTTATTTCAGGCAGGAACAGCATTTCATCAGAGGCATGATCTTTTTCTCTCTGCCTGGCGGTATAAACGCATATCACAGTTAAACCCCCATCCTCTCGTGTTCGTTCTCCCTCTCGCTTCTCACAGTGAGCAGCTGATGTCTTTTGTGACCTCGTGCAGGTTGCTGTGTGTTCCCGCTCGTTATCCTGACAGTGCAGTGAGCATTCTCCGCCTTACTCGACTGCCTCAAGCTACACAATACTCCCATGTAGCCGCAGATAAACGAGCGCCGTCTGGCTATCTGTGCTGTCTCTCACCGCTATGCCATTAGCATTTTTCAGCTAACAAGCTAATCATTTCCACTACACTGCTGCTGTTGCTAACAGATTGTTAGCTTTGCTAATCTTGTAGCGGGAACTAGCATTCTTGGAAACCTTACTGCTAAGTTGCTGATTGTGTCTGCCAGGCTAATAAGGAGTACAGCTATTCACAACACTGGTTATGTTACTTTCATGATCCTAGACTGCCTCTGGTGCACTTGCTTCCCAGTAGCTAGTTTCCCAGTCACTAGTTTCGCAGTCACTAGTTCCGCTACATTATTTAAGCTCCGCTAATAAGATGCACTATTTGGGTCTCTGTGGGTAGAGAATGCGACTCAAACGCTTATAAAGATGATTATGGTATACAGGGTTCCTCTCTGTGCTGCTCATTTCCTTTTGGGCAAAATTTTACTTTAATGTCACCAGAGAAGACATGGTGTTACTGCACATACTCAATGCTTTGACACTGCTGCTAAGTGCCTTGCAGGATCAGAGTTTTGTTAATGCGTGTTTTTCTGAAATGTTGAGTTCAGATCCCCCGAGTTTGCATGCACTCATTTGGCATGCCCTCCATCTGAATAATCGCATTATCACAGCTGAGATGATTTTTAAGAGACGGCTTTACGGCATGTCTTCCCCTCCTTGACTCCAGCTCAATCAGAAAGGCTCGTAATTGTACAAGGCCTCCAGCTGCCTTAATTACTCTGGATATTAATAAATCCCGAATCACTTGAGGCAGTTATCCTGAGATCATTGCCATCTTTTTTTTCCCCTCCCATCGAGTTCACTTTCTTTTGAAGGAGAAGAATGACAAACAAAGGCATATTTAAACCGCAATCAATTAGCTATTCCTTGAATTAACCACACCTCCCTGATTTCACCTCCATGTTTGACTTTTTTTTGTTTGAAGAACATAAGAATCTACTAATGTCACAGACATGAAGGATGATGCCGATGGATCCATAGTGGATCTATTATTACATCTCACAGCTGAAATGTCCTCTGCTGTGATGGTACTAAATGATGTGTTTTTCTTTTTGCCCACTAGGTTTTCCAGAGCTCGATGTTGCGGTTTCATGCACATGCACCACTATTCTACTCAAAATAACAGGAAAACATAGCTTAGCTCTGTTTGTGAAGAGCTTTCGGTACTCTATTAAACTCATATTGACTAAACCTATAAATAGATTCCTCAGTTTCACAGTCTTCTTGTGATTGATCTCCACTGGACGTGGCACTACATTCAACATGCAGGCGGCGTGTCAAACAATGTTTATTTACCAACATCAAATATGTCACCTTATGGTTTCTCAGGTCACCTCACTGTGCCTATTTTTTGCCTGTGACATCCAACTGCTTGGGGGGGCTAGTGAGTGGTGATTGATTATTGCACTCAGTGCGGTCCAGATGAGCACACAGACATGTCATGTAACTCTCTGGGATGGCACTAGCAGGCCTGAATTGATTCGATCTGGAGGGGGTGATGTGTCAGAGGTGGACAGTTTGTCTCTCCTTGTAGTAACAGACACACTCAGCAGAGCTCGACCGTAACACCGTGACTCATGCGTGGTGGACTTGCATCCTATAGCAAACTTTAGTACAAGGACTCAGCGGGGTAAGAATCACTGGCTGCATGGATAGCACGGGTTCCTGACATAAAGCACTAAAGTGGTTTTCTGCTTGTAACAGGGGGCAGAGTCTTTGTACTTCTCCATGGAGTGAGAGATCTATGATCTTGGGTCCTAGAACTGGTTTGTTTGTTTTTTGATAGTATGATTCAAGGTCCCCTATAAGGAAACTTTTAATGACTGATAATATGCCCATGGGCTCAGAAGTGAAAATGAAAAATATATAATAAAAATATTGCAAGAAGGTTTTTCTGGGACCAAGCACAAGGGGAACTACAGGGGAATTAACTGCCCTGTACACCTCTTGTTAATCTAAGAAATCTCTGACAGGGTCAGACATTGAACAAGGAAGGTCATATTTAAAATTAGTAAGAAAGATATATTTAAAAGGAATAAAACTGTAATATCTCCCCATTTACAACACTACATATCTTTTTCGTGATTACATTTAGATTACACTTTTCCAAAGCATCATAAGTGAGGCAGCTTTGTGGAGCGGGACAGTAGTCTATCACAGGACACTCACATATCCAGTTCAGGTTAGAGACAACAGTTCACCAGTTCCATTATCTCAATTGGCAGAATTCCAAATTATCAGAAAAAGAATATACAAATTCCATATACTAAAAATCCGTCAATATGCAAAAAGAACAGAAAACAGTGTTCTCTCACACACAGAACATTACATATACATGTATGTATGAATGTACAAAATGATATAACAATGCGGAGACTTATTTCAAAGTATCCACAGAAGTCACAGCGGAATTAGATCTGCACAAAGAAATATAATTATTAACCAGTCTGGGGCCTAGCAAAGGAGCCACATAAGGTACATAGGTAATGAACTTCAACAGGAGTTCAGCCCTTTTTAAGTAAGCACACCTGTGACGGTATGTAAACAAAGCTTTCTGACCCCAAAGGCTTCACTTTTTACAGGATTCAGAGACCAGAAATGAATCTCACCGCAGTTAACAAAGGAGACGTGCGTTATTTTCGTAATTACTGTGATAGGTTACCCGTTAACCCTCAAGGGCTAAGAAAATGGCTGCAGGCAACAGATCAGATTGAGGAGCCCCAGGATTCTATAGCCATTAGCTAAATCGGTCATTAACACTGCCAATTAAACGTCGTGTTGTGTCTTAGCAAGATGGATGCTTAGACGCAAATCTCATGGTACTGAAAGCTGGTAGCTTAACTGCCTGTCAGATTAGTTTTGTCCACCAGTCCATGGAACACTATGATGTAGTTTGGTCAATGTGACTTCATTAATCAGAAGGTCATCACAATGTTCGTATTTAACGGTTACCAATGCCGATAGCCAAAATTCTATTGCACATACTTATGTAGCAGACACTTTTGTCCAAAGTAATGTAAACGTCAGGAAGGCTTGGGGTCAGAGACCTAGGTCAGCCAAAACACAGCCAGCCTGGAGCTGCGGTATTTAAAACCCCAACATTATGCTTCCAGCCATGAGACATGAACCCACAACCTTCAGTATCCAGACATAGATTTTAGTCTCACTGAGCAACACACTATCCAACATGCACTGTTATTGCTTTCAGAAAATCACATCTTCGCTGCCTCATTCTGTCCCTTTTTTCAGCAATAAATCAAAACAAGCAAATTCATAATAATTCTTACTTCTCCGGATATCAAACATATTTTAGCTTGCATTATCAGTTTCTTTTGCATAAATAATTCATTCTTCCCTGGTGTGTCCAACATTGTTGTAAGTTCATGTGGAAGCAGAAAGCCCTGCATTCCTCCCGGCAGCAGTCTTTCTAGGCAGAAGTGGCACAGGCACGTTAAAAATGCTACTGCTCCCCAGCCAGTTACTCTACGAGTGGCAACAGGCCACCCTGTTCTCATGGCTTTGATTAAACACTTTCATTAACGGGATTAATCAGAATCACCATCGCTGTGGTCCCGGTCGCCCAGTTCACCTCTGTCATTTCCTGCTTTTTTTGTTCACAGAAAGCCTGTTTTGGGAAAAGCAACATGCCGTTTTCAAAATTGAAAAAACCGAACAACATCGTTCATAAAACAAATTTAAAATGAATGCTTTACTGTGAATGAAATGCCCTCCCTGTGATAATCATCCAGTTACATCTGTATGACCCCCCAGAGACAGAGCTATTAAAGTGCCGCCAGTCCTTAATTCTAGGTTACTTATATAATAATACTTTAGTTGCAAGGTTATTTTCATTTGGGGTCCCTGGTTTAAGACAGATTGAAAACCAAATTGAACTATGCAACTACATGCAAATCATCTCTGTTGTAAGCTGATACAACATCCCCTTGCTTCAGAAGACACATATATTATAAACCTAAAGATCATAAATTGTTTATGTATATCACGCCAGTTACTATTAATGTCTTGTGTTAAAAAAATTATCCGAAGTGTCTACTTGCGTCCGGGTGAACAGTCACACAACATCCTATAGCTATTTTTACCCAGCCTCCAGGCTCCACAAAAACGTAAACATTGTGTTGCTTGTATGGTTGCATGTCATTTCAGTGGCAGAAGGTGCCAAAGTGAGAGGCAGATTTTAAAGGTACTGTAGGATCCATTAAAAACAAAATATACCCTTCACCTTGCAATAGTGAGTTAGCCAAAGGCAAATAGTAGTCTTGCTAACTAGCATTAGCACTAGCTACAGGGTTTGAAATTCATTTCTCACAATGAGGGAGAATTTCCCTCTAATGCTTAGCACCTTGGGGAGGAATTTTAGTTTTTTGGGAGGTGAAATAAAAAGAACTATATGGATTCAATAGCGTTTGGCATGGAATTTTTAGTGGAATACACTTTCCTGTTTCTCTTGACAAACGCTAACACCTGGGTGAAAATAACATTGGTTTGCTATATACACCCAGGTACAAATAGCAATATTGGCGAATAACCTTGGGTACAAATAGCATTGTTGGGTACTGGAATCTGAGTGCAAATGTCACCTGTCTACTGTACAGTATGCAACTGGGTGCAAATAGTGTCTGTTTGCTATATGCAAGTGGGTGCAAATAGCACCTGCCTTATATATACACCTGGGTGCAAATAACACCTGCCTGCTATATAAACCTGAGTGCAAATAGCACCTGCCTTATACATACACCTGGTTGCAAATGGCCACATCAGCTATTCACTCTGGGTGAAAGTAGCATTGTTGGCTACTGTCAACTGGGCGCAGATATCATCTGCCAATGAAAAATCTGTACCATTTCACTTGTGCTAAATTACATGTTTAGTTTTAGAAGAGGGATAACAACTGAAAATAATTCCTAAAAAATACTGTTCAAGTCATTGAGCACTGTTTCCATCCATGGTCCAAACAAAACTTTTTATGACAATAAATGTTCAGCAAACATTTTATGAAGAAGTTTTCCACAATATAAAAAGAATGACGAGGTGCGTTCCTCTTCCAATAAAGAAAGGGAATATTCAAAAGAGTGAAGAGGTTTGTTTGAAGAACCACTCCCTGTAGTCAGACAGCTGAGTGCAGAATGGGTTTGTGATTGATGTGGGAGTTGCTCTTAGCTGGGGTGTTTGCTTTACTGGCCTCTCTCAGACACCTACTAAAATGAAGCGGCACAAGGTCAGAAAGAAATGCTGAGAAGAAAAAAGAGACAAAGTCTGTCTGTCGGAGTCTGTCAGACTGCATCCTGGAAGCTTCACAATGTAGGTGAGAATTCTTTAGAATTTTGCCCTGTTTTCCTGAAATAATACAGAATGTCATTTTCAGTTGAAAATGGAATTATTTTCCCTGCTAAATAAGTGTTTAAAAAAAAAATAAATGTGCATGTACTGTTCATGATTACTAGTGGTACCCTGCTAGTACCACTGGTTTGGCTTGGTCATACATAATCTATATACTACACTTTGGCTGTGAGAGTCACCCTGCATTCCAGGGCCCTATTTTGAGACCAGCCTTGTCCCCACCATCTTGTAACTTGCAGATTTGCTGTACATTCTCTATTGACCTTAGTTGTGCATACTACTATCTCTACAAGTCCATCTGGACCCTATACAGGACATGGAGGGCATGGAGTCATATCTGTAAAGGGCCAGTATGTATGTAGGTTTTTGGGATAACCTGTAGGTCAGCTGTTCAAACTCAGGTGTGAGGACTCTTCATCCAATCTGTCCATCTAATTTGGGAGTTGCGGTGAAAACCTGCATACTCAGTGGCCCTTTCTGGATAAGATCTGAATTTCTGCACACCCGTTGTGACATTCCGCGTCGTCCGTCATGTTCCAGCCTTCGTGTGACACGCCTCCCCCACGCCCTTATGTGATTACCTGATTGTATACACCTGGAGGCATTGCCGCTCGCCAGTCCCGTCGTTTGTTGTGTGTACTTAAGTCTGTGTCAGGGTAACACCGACAGATGCGGCATAGACGTGTTTATGTCAGTGAGCCCAATAAACCCTTTGTTGTCCCCGGTCCTTTTGCCTAAGCTCTCCTTGTGTTCGCCCGCTGACCGTCACACCCGTACTCTAAACCGTTACACAGATCCAGCTTCAAGCTCCAGTTATATTCACTGATGAAAACCTCATTGCTCTCATGTTTCTTTTTGGCCATTTATAAGAATGGTTTGCACCACTAGCACTAGTCTCCACGCAGCCAACATTTTGCTCGATTCATGTAGTACTGTGAGTTTACTAAGATGTTATGAGGCTTTCCTTAGAAGGAGCTAAACATTGCTCAAGTAAATGATCCCAGACAAGCTCTACCATGCTCCTGGCATGGAAGGGGAGATTTGCGGACCTCAGTGCAGGGTTATAAAATTAAACAAAAAAAAATCCCCATGTGATTGGATCTAATGGCCACTGTTCTGCATTGTACCTCAACTCATATTGCTAATCTCAGGAACATTGGAGTCTGGACCCTAACACCTCCTCTCCCCCCAAAAAACTTTCCAGTCCACAAGCTGGTATCACACTTTTTATATGGTCGTTACAGTTTGGGTTTTGTGAGGGTTATGTTTGTTTCTTTGTTTGTTTGGTGTTGATTGTTTTGCTGTCTACTTCTCCCAGAACAATTCACCTTTTCCAGACATAAAATATGAAAGACTGAGGTTTCCATAACAAGAAAATGTAAATTATACCCACTAAAATAAAAGAATGAGACCCACTGGTGAGATCATTTAACTATAATTTCAAAACATTAAAATTATGTCTTGCCTACAATCATCAAGTCCAACCAGTAGAAAAGCTAGAAAGGCATCTGAAATAATTTCTTTAATGTCTAGTCTAACAAATGCTACCAGGAGGATTTTTAATTTTGGTCTTTTACAATTTGGGCCTGGAATGTCATTTTCCATGCAATTAAAATCCTACCCCAAGAACACAATCATCTGCCTTAAGACCCACCAGAGTGCCGCCTGAGTCTTCAATGAAATCAGCTCCTCTATATACGTGACTTCACAAAAACCCACTTGTGCACCCTAATTATTTATTTTGCTTAATCCGTATAAGAAGAAAAGCACGAGATCTCATGTGGCCCTGTCTTTCCATCCTCTGGGCCATGTGGACAATACCCTTAAGCACGGGGAGTGTGAGGTTTGCTGTATGTGAAATACAGACCCTCCCATATGAATTTCCATCTAACATCTAACACACTTATCCTAGCAGGCCAGAGAATGCAACACCATAGAACAAGGCTTGTTGTACTGTTTTAAGAAATCTGAAACGTACACTCTCCTAATCATGGGCATGCATCATTCCCATAACAGGACTCTCTTTACTTGCATATTCGACTTAAGAGCTACTAATTGAGCAAGTCAAACCTCTGTTCGTTTCCTAGAAAGTTCTGATAGCCTATGATTACTTGGCAAACTCTGGAACGCCTGCAATGGCCCCTCACTCTCATTAGGTCTTGTCTCATTGCAAGGCTTGGCAGAGTCTCTATTCATCCTGTGAAAGAGAGTGAGGCTTCACAGACCACCATTATCACCCTAATCTAACTTCTGCCACATCAGTCTCTCAAGCCAAGGTCATTATAAGGCTTTGTCTAATTTCCTGTCATTGATTGAGAGCCTGTTGCCACTCTGACTCTGATGACTTCCTCATCTTGTATTTTGTTTCGTGCATGCATGACCAGCCCCCTCTACAGTAGTGGGCACTGTAATGACTTCCACATATTGTGTTGGTATTAATGAATCGGAACTGTGTCATTCACTTTGCCTGTGGCGTTTTGTGAGACTCCTCCTTGTCCTTTAATGCCTCAGCTCTTCCTATTTTTCCCTCACTCCTTCGGCGTTCTTGCATCTCCTGCCTTTGCTGCTGTCTGGGGAAACCCCGTGACCAGCACTGAATTGTTTTTTAGCATAAATAAACAAAAAGAAATAATAATAATAATTAAGTGATAAGCTCTCATGCATGCTTCGTGGGCCACTGAGCAGTGAGGGAGGTTTGGCTCCTTCCTGGACCGGTCTGAGAGTCGCTTCTACAATATAAAAGTCAGCTTCACATCTTACAATTTCCTCCCTCAGGGAAGCACCGATTCATTTTCGACTGAAGTCAGTCAGACTGAATCACCTCTCCCCGCCATCGCATTGCTTCAGAACAGTGATATATAAGAGGGCAATCGTACTGATTCAAGCCCTCCATTCATCACAATCCTTATCTTTGCCAAAGCCCCACGCCCCATTTCCAGTTATGTAATTGCTGGGTAAAACCAAGGCATAAACCACAGCATGATGCCAAACCGTACTTCAGAAAACTTTCCTCCAAAGTTCAGAACTCCTCAGATGACTTGGACTCTCAGTGGCCCCCGTAAATAATTGAAATGCACCTGCATTTACAACTGGCCAGTGCACGGTCTGACCCCCCACCGCCAGGAAGCCTCTTCTGCATAATGTATGGAATCTCAAACAGAGGATGATGAAAGATCGATCAGGAGGGAAACGACACAGACACCCAAACAGTCTGTGTCATGGTTACATGCACACACATCGGAAAGAGACACAGACACCCAAACAGTCTGTGTCATGGTTACATGCACACACATTGGAAAGAGACACAGACACCCAAACAGTCTGTGTCATGGTTACATGCACACACATCGGAAAGAGACACAGACAGATGCAAGACATTTCTTAAACTTAACTTTTTCTTCAATTAAATAACTGCAAAAACATCTTCAAAGGCCGTAATCTGAAGGACACAAAAAGTAATTAATCTGCCGCCATTACCCTTTTTTGTTACATTTGCTTCAGTATTAATAATTAAATATTCCTTGTGTATATGCCAAAAAATGCAGTAATTTAGATTTTTCCATTTCAATGTTGCAATAACAAAATGTTAATCTCCTTTTTAAGCATTCATATATTGTAATCACTTTTTAATTGCTGAAAGAATTTGCAGTAATATTATTTGCCGGAATGTGACAGACAGGAGCAGATCCTGTATTGTGAAAGTGGTGGTTTCTGTTGTAGAGGTCCGAGCTGAGATATGACTTCTTTGGCATCTGATACACGGTGGGAGGGGCTGACGTGTTCCTTTTCACAGGTCATAGTTGTAGGAAGAACCTACTATACACGCATTAGTGTTAAGTGTTAACTACTGTTAGCTTCAAGCAGAAACACCTAACAAATGCATTACTTCTCAATTACTCAATGTATGTTACTGTGCATAATATTTGGCCAGCAGGTGGCAGTGTGGCTAAGGAACGGGATCTTTGATCAACAGATAACAAGTATGAGTGTGACTACTATGCTATGGATTGCGCTTGTAAATCCTAGGGGATGGTTCATAATGTCGTGGTTTATCTTGAAATCTTATATTGTGACACATCATAATACTATAAACACACAAATAAGTGGATGACACTTTTTTACTTTCATGTTTTTTAAATGTTTTTGTTAAATTTAAGACAAACACTAAGACAAAACTATTTTATTTGACAAATGTATTCTTTATTAAGGCAAATAACACAATCACAGATAACATTAATGTCTCAGCGTGTGTGTGTGGTAAAGGTATAACTTACATTGTGGGGACCAAATGTACCCACAACATCATGAATATCCGTTTTTATTTTTATTTTTTTACCTTATGGGGAACGGTTTTCTGTGTGTGTGGGTGTGTGTGTGTGTGTGTGTGTGTGGGGGGGGGGGGGGAGGATATCTTATGGCCCTGTTAAAGGTCGTCTTGCCCAGCTAGGCTGCCTGAGCACAATTTCACAGACAGTTTGCTTGTTGTGCAGAGGTGAACCGCGTTGCCTTGTGGGACCCGTCCAAGCAAGCAAGGCCATGATTCTGGTACACAGGGAGTCCGGACCCTCCAGACCAATCTGCCCCCTCTGGGCCTCTCCATTGGGTCTGATGTGTGACACCCCCTGTTGCAGCAAATTACAACCTTTTCTCAAAAGGAGGTTGACATTATAAAATAGGTATTTAAATCAGGCAGAAGATTAGTTATTAAAACTCAAACAAACAAACAAGATGTAGGCTAATTGAGCGAGTTTCCACTCCAGACTAAACCCAACATGTTTCTGTGCTCCTGTTTAAAAACGGAGAGTGCACACTACATCAGCTAACGTCAAAGCTCCTGTTTCTCCTTGAGCTCCATCTGTATTGTCACAGATTATTGTAAATGCACAGTATACATAGGTTATTGCACCATATTGTTTTTATTTAATTTAATTTAAGATTTGCACCTTAACAGATTTAATTCTTCCTGAGAATGTCCCTGTGATAGAGTTAATATGAATATTTTTTGGTTGAATTATATTAAGGAAAAAAAATCTAAGAGTAAAAAATAATTTATTCTATAAAAGGCAATAAAGGAAGAGGGGGAGTTTAACGTAATGTCATGAATCCAGCTTGTAACTGGGACCATTCAGTGCTAAGTCTTTGCATCTGTACGCTGACTGCTTGGGGAACACAGAGCCCTTACCTCACTAAAGAATGTTTTATCTGACTTTAAACCTGACTCAAATAGAACATGGGGGAAGATAAAACAGGATGGGTCCTGGCTCCTGACTGGTGAATACGGAAAAACCAAAGGCGTTGCGTGACTTGCGAGCTTTGCGATGTACTGTAAATAACAGAGATATACTGTAAACACCAGTGATATACTGTAAAGAACAGCAATGTGCTTATTTTCGAACTGTATACAGTAAAACTTGCAGGGATGAGCAGCAAATTGGCTGCACCCAGAGGGATTTTTTTTTCTCTTATTACTACCAAAGTGTTTTTCTTTTATTCCCTTTTCATCAAATTCATGCTCTGTCCAATTTCCATTAAAAGCTTCGGCACCACTGTGCTGAGAATTACGATGCGCAAAAATAAATTGAACGGGATCCTTCAGCCAGTGATAGCAGCTCCATGAAAGCGTATGCACCTCTAACTTCCTGTCAGAGCTTTTCCTTCTTTCAGTGAGAGTATGGCCTTTTTATACATAGGATCCTCCAGTTTCCAGTGTAATGCCTGATTAAGATCCTCACATTTCTGGTACCAGAGAGGTAAGTCTCAGACAGTCGCTGACACAAAGCGCTACCAGTCCAGAGACAGTTGCCTTCTTGAGAGCTCCATGCTGGGTGCTATAAGACACCAACATGCGAACTAGATGCTAATTATCTTCCTCACCAGGTAAACGGCATCTGGGTGCACTCCAGAGCTGATGGATGTTTTTGTCATTTTTTTCCATTTTAATTGCTCCCATATTCAGGATCTAACAGCCCATTAAATGAAAATGTTAATGTGATTGGAACCTTACTCATAACCTTTCAATTTATCAGGGAATACGGGCAACATAAAGAACCATATTCAGATCAACTGACATTACAGGTAGAAATAAACATGTAATAAAAGCAATCTCCATTTTCTGGCAGGCATTCATTTGGATAAATACAATTCATTATACAGCTCATATTCATTGTCCTCTTTACATAGCAAGTTTGACCGAAAGGACCCAGCTCTACCTAACAGAACTGGCTCAAATATATTTATATACAAAATTAAGGAGGAAGTGGTCATTATAAGGGAAATAGAGTTTTGATAAGCCCACAGTTAGTATGTTTATCATTTCCTGCTGAGGAAATTCAAAATTACCCTCCATTATCGATGTTTTATTTGATATACAACAAATGAGACGTGGACACTAATTTATTGCAGAGCAGCCTTGAGTAAACGTTGTCCTTGAGCTAAGATTTACTCTAGGGAGGGACTGCAAGAAATATTTGCAGAGTAACATGCTAGAAAACTGCACTGACTACCTGGGGGAGAAAAACAAAATCATGTGCCAGTTCTTTTTGTTATCCTCAGTGTCATTTCTGCCTTAAATGCTGGAAAAACAGAAATGTTTGAAATGCTGCAAGTATGTTCATGATGTTTTACAGCCTTTTCATTCACGTATGTGTCTTTTTTTAAACGAAAATAGGAATAACAGTCACATTACACGTAACCATCTGTTGATGTATCTCACTTTGTGCCCTATCCTGCTTGCGATAGGCTCTAGGAAGCCCAGCAACCCTTAATAGCATATAAGCAATTGGAAGACAGATAATTGATAGATGGATGGATGGATGTTTAGCACCATATTACCTATTGGGTGTAGCATGGCGGTGACAGGGGCAGAAAAAATATACAATTGCATCTCCATTCAATCAGAGACACAAACAGACATACTGTACTTTTCTTGTGTTCAGTGGATGGAATGCTCTTTAATGTTCTGATATCCGTGAGGTTTGAGGAATCGCTTTATGTGACGGTAACCATCTGTTGGGGACCCGGGGAAAGATGCCTTGATAAACATTTAACTTCTTTCCTTCTTACTGGACCTAAAAAAATTCAATTAAAACATCGGACTCTAAAAAAATCCAGCAGAAAATAATTTAATTATAGTGATACACAAGTTTACAACTGTTACAAAACATTATCCAGGCAGAAAGTTACTTAAATCTTCTTCTTCCTCTTTCGGCTTTTCCCTTCAGGGGTCGCCACAGCGAATCATCTGTCTCCACCTAGTCTTA
>JABFDZ020000022.1:17297117-17308868 GCA_019775955.2 Pollimyrus isidori
TCTCTCTTTGTGATTCGCATGTTTGATTTGGCTTAGGTTTTACGTCGGATGCCCTTCCTGACACAACCCTCTGCATTCATCCGGACTTGGGACCGGCACAAGGAATCACTGGCTTGTGGCCTCTTATGGTTGCACAGAAAGTTACTTAAATAAAAATATCAATTATTTTTTTTTTTTTACATTTCAACATGCCTACTAGGAGAACTGTACACTTCCTGTTTATTTAACATTAACATAACTCTCACTGCATAAAGTATGCTGATTTCTATCACCGTAAGGGTCTAAAGGTCAATATCTGTCATAGGCCTTTAGTCTAAAAACAAGCTAAAATGACCAAAAACAGAATTATACTCCCATAAATCTGTTTTCAGCTCCATCATAACAGACCTCTCAGTCACGTAATAACCTAGAGCCCCATAAAACAGAAAGAAACAAATAGCCCTGAAAGAATCAAGTTCAATGACATATCACAAGCCTCAACGTGCTCTAACCTGCACTGTTTCATGATATCATTGTACTGGTCATTCTCCAGGCTGGCATAGATGGCAGTTGGTGGGGAAGGACTTAGAATGCAAAGCCAGGAATAGGATTAAGCTGATGAAACTACAATTTAACATAGGTAAGGCACTTTTTTAATCTTTTATTTGCTATTTTAAAGACTGGAGGTGCGGTGGGATGGTGGGAAAAGCAGATAACATCGCAGTCGTTAAATCACTTGAGACAAGATTTATATCGATTCTTGACAAGACGTAGATCTTTCAAAACAATGCTTTTTGTCAAGGGCAGAAGTCTCCAAAATGTTTGTAATGCCAAAGGAATCACATATTAGCATGTTTGTGAGTTTGTTTACAATTTGAGTTTGTTAGTGTAAGTAAAACTTTTGGAAATTGTTTTGTGTTTGGTTGGCAATTTGTGACTGTCAGGATTTAAACTATGAATCAATGTTACGTCTACGTAGCACCTTCCAAGACACCCAAAGCACTTTACAGAACCAATTGGGAGCCACTTCAACCCCCACTACTGCGTAGCCCCCACCAGGATCATGTGACAGCTGTCATTCTGCACCAGTATGCTTACCACACAGTAACCCAGGTGGAGAAGGGCATGAGAGAATTCACCAATTATGTGGCCAGATTTGGACCACAGGGAGCAATTTTAACCAGGACATCAGGGTACCTGATCTACTCTTTTGAATGATGCCCTAGGATCTTTTATGATCTCAGAGAGTCGGAGCATTAGTTTTACATCTCATTTGAAGGACGGCAACATTTGTACAGCACAGTGTCCCCCTCACTGCACTGGAATCCACACAGACCACAGGATGGACTAACGTGCTAACCACACACCTCTTCCAGCAGCAACCCAGCTTTCCCATCCAGGTACCAGCCAGGCCCAAACCCGCTCTGCTTTAGATGGATTACTGAGTCCGAACTGCAGGTGGTATGGCTGCTAACAAAGTAGAACATGTTCATGCAAGTTATTTGGCTATTTTAAATATTTTATTTCAGGAAGGTCTGGATCCATTATTTACAAATAGGGGGCTCAAGCTAAGAGACCATTCAGAGAATCCATGGCATTCAGCTTGCAGCCGGATAAAACCCATTAAACTAGAACTCCAATTCATTAAAAAAGCAAAATATGTTCAAATGAATAGCAACCAAAATAGTAGTTTGAAAAAAAAAATGGTTTCTAATAAAACCCAAAGAAAAGCACATTTACAAAAGTAGAAATTAATGACCACATCAGTTTTGGTATTAATCAGCATTGATTTCCTGAAATTATTTGGTGTTATAGGAACAAAAATGTACATCCCTGTATTGCGCATCTGGTTCCTGTAATTTTCCAGGAGATTTGTCACCTGGAACCAATCACAAGCAAGAAGTGGAAGCATGAATCCTTTAAAAGAAAATATGAGTGCCTGTTTCAAAGTGCCACAGACTGTTCTAGAAAGCAGAACGGCACTCCATTGCTGAGCATTCAGCCCCTGGATGGGCTTGGGCTCTTGGCACTTTAACATGGCCGGGCCTGCCAGCTTAATCCCCAGCTCCTCGCTGTAAGGAAGCTTGAGGGCGACTCGAAGGCCCTGAGGTGACGTCCCGGTAGTGTGACTTCCTCCTTCCCCTTTAAGTTACCGACACTCAGGCAGCCTCAGTGATGCGAACATGCAGACGTGAGACAGGTGACAATGCAGATCACGGTAAGGACGACTGTCCTTCAGAACATGAACAGTGTTCCATACCAGGCTTCCATTATCTCCCACACTTCCCAGTTAACCGCCCAAGGCTGAGAATGGGGATTAATCCAGTTTTGACTGGATCTGGTTGCTGCCCATGATGCTGACCGTACTTGCGTCTGTGATACTCCAGAATGGGCAGAATCCCCTTCCAGGGCTGCCACCCTGATTTTATTGGCTGTCACCCCTACTGGTACTATAGGCTTCTGTACTCAGACATGATTATCATCACTTGAAGGTGCTGTGGAAGGACAGTGTGTTGTGGTACATGTTTTTTTTTTTATTGAGTGAAGGGTCTAGGCTTGGTGACAACAAACAAATGCATTTGTTTGCTTCTGGGACAACAACGGTGCGTGAAAAGCTGGGACACTGGCAAAGAGCTCTGCTCTGAATATTAATGTGATACTGAGTAAAAACACAAAGAAGCAGAGAAAGGGTGACATCTGAGGCTAATTAATAAAATCGGTCAAGTGAAGATTACTTCAGCAGATCAGATACAATATATAACATCCAGCCATCGATCTTCTAAACGCTCATTTTGATGAAGGCAATAGGGACGACGTAAAACAACAAAAACAACTTTATAATAATTGCAGCCTAAAATACCTGCAATAACATGAGTGAAACAAAGTAGGAGGGAAAATGGCCAGTCTAGGACTATTGAAAGGACTGATTTAAGCTAGTTTACTTTGAGGTCTGTCACAAGCCAAGCTTTGAATTGAAATCCTATGTTTTCTGTGGGTCCCAGGGTGACTGCGGGCTGACAGGGACAAGCAGCACACAGTTCTGTCAACCACCGGTCGCCCTCTGTCGCCTGTGCTGTGGGTATCAGTGAGTGATACGGTGGACCTGAAGGAGAACATCCTCAGCCCTGAGACAGGGATGCCCCGACAGGGAGTGTCACCGGACAGTGATGGGAAGGTGGGGGTTGAGCCGAGGCCAGCTAGTTTGTGGTCTCTGGGCTCCATGGTGACACCTCCCTACTGCACAACCTACACTGTGCTCTACTGGTGCACAAACAGGAAGCTTCTCAAAATCTTGTTTGATTTTTAACATAGATGTATCAACATATAAAGTGACATGAAGTATCTCACAAATAAATCTAAACTCAATCAGCTCTTAACAGTACACAGTTGCAGACTTTTGAAGAGCATATAAACAGGATGTACCCCAGCCGTGCTGTCAGCTGATTGAGTAAAGCCTGCCCCCGATTCGTTGTTGGAAGATGGATGGGTTGATGGATGAATGGATGGATGGATGGATGGATGTACTTCAGCTCCAGGCCTTAAAATTCAGGCAGAAAGACACACGCTGTCTGCTCTGCCGAGTCATGCATCACCAGGATTACTGCATGGGTGTGATTCTCAGGGCTCTCTGAGGGCTTTTAGAGGCATTAAAGACAGAAGAATATTGATTTGATCAAGAGTACTGTTTCTGTTTTTGCCTAATCTGTAGAAGAATAGGCTTTAGACAGGTCCATAGCCACAAAATTTAGATTATGACTTTGACCCTCCTCCCTATAAATAATGCTACAGTACATACAGGCAGTCCCCAGGTTATGAGCACAAGAGCAATAAAACTCTGTTTTTAGGCTGAATTTTAGTCAAATCAAAAAAATAATACAGTACATAATAGCATAATAATAATACAATTGATAATAAAATTAAGTACATGCGGTACTCTGCTGTAACCTTAGCTGAAAAACTACTGGAGCTGTGTAACGTTCTCAAAAGTATCACAACATAGTGTGTAAGGTCGTTATAACCATTGTATTTGGTCTAAGTATAAGCAATGAATTCGCATTCTTAACCCAGGGAATACAAAGGCCTGCAAAGTCCTGGATTCCATGAATCTGCCAGGGTACCCTTGTCCCAACTCTGGGTGCAGAGACATTGCAAAAATAATGTGATCCCACCCAATGTGTAGCTTTGGCCCAATTTGTCCAGTGCCATCGTTTTATCGGGGAACATGCTTTTCCTTCTTTTCTGTCACTAACCATCGTTTTGCCTGGTGCACGTCCATGCAAACCCTCTCCACAAACTAGTCTCAACGTCAGGCCTAACCCAACGGCTTAGCATAACCCAAATAGTCAGTAGCATCATTCAGAGTACCCAGTGATGCCCATGAAGGATGATTTCCACTGAGTCACATGTTAAGAAGCCCAGGGACACCAGTGCAGCCCCTAAAATTAATCCATCTTCAGAGGATAAGCGGAATATATTTAGGAGCAGTAATTATTTATGGGGTCGGTGAGGGACATTAGTTTCCCTCTGAGGATGACATTCCAGATCAACATGGAAATAGATTGCTGAATGAAAGTTACTGTGATTGATGATGTGGAATTGACATCTAGTTATTATAGAGGCCCAAGTGTGTCTCCAACAGCCTGGTGCTAAAAGCAATACAAAGACTTTCACCAGAGAGTGCGGGGGCCCTAACGTAACTGGGCTGGAAAACACTGATTTTTAAATAATGTTTTTCCAAACCATAACTAGGGCCGTGAAACATTCATTGCAGCCTTTTTTCCAGGGATAATTTCCCTGAAGCTGAGGTCAGCAAAAAAAAAAATATTGGAGACACCTGCTGTGATGCGTTTTACTTATGAAATGGTGACAGTTTTATCTTGTCACATAAGGAGGGTATAGACCATGTCTGTGCAATATTTTATAAACTCATTTATAAAATCTTAAAATGCTTGATATGCCCATAATGTGTTCATGATGGCAGTTTTTACACCATGAAAACTTAGCTAGTTAATGCATCGCAAAGCTAGATAGAGTTGGCTCACACACTTACAGAGATGAATATACTGTATATGCAACAGAAGTGATGCAGGTCTCCAAAGACTTGTTGTAACATAAAGCATAGGATCAAAATGAAAATTCTGTTCAAAAATCATTTTTAGTATGGATAATGTTTGTAAAAATGACTAAGAGGAAAAAACACTCTTTAAGCTGTGCACAGGTTCAACTTTGTTTGAACTTTGAATCTGTGCCATTAATTTGCATACTTGAGAGAACAAAGGGTCTGTGAGCCAATGTAATTACGGCCTGTACTGCTAGATGGGCTAATACAATGTGAAGGTCCCATACCTCAGATGATTCTTCTTTTCCTGTAATCATCAATGCCATTCGACAGTCCGCCGAACCACATCAAGGCTGACCGGACACGTAGGACCGGGGTCTCAGAGAAGCGTCCGGAACAGTGGATTTCATTTTACAGTTGGTTTAGCATGACCCACTTCGAGAGATCAACCCCGCCGCCTGAATGGAGATGTCTTCATTCAATCTGGGAGGCTTCAGATAGGTTCACAGGCAGTCCAGGGGCTGCTGAGGCCTCTATGAGCACCGTATGTCTGACACTCTTACTGAACTTGGAGAAATGGGGGGGGGGTTATAAATGCTTAGGGTCTCTGAGTTACGGATGGTGGAATTATTAATGGCAGCATCATCCATGGTGCAAGCTATGCAGACAATAAGGAAGGGGTCGTGTGAATAACAGAAGGCACCCATTCACATCCACTATTGAATGGATATTGAGTAAAGAAAATGAAAAATGATTCAGTTTCCACCCATCCATCCTTCCATCCATCCATCCACCCACCCATCCGAACAGATCACACATGGCAGTCTACAGCCTGATCAAGATGCCAGGGCAGATCTGGCTTCACAAAAACACACAGACACACAAATGTGCAAAAAGTTTTTAAAGCGGAGACTAATAGTGTAAAAGCGTCAGGCTTGAATACCAACCAAGGGGCTTTGCACAAAAAGCTTTGTTATTGACAGTGTGTCAGGACGAGCTCCCTGAAAAACAAATACATGGCATTTAAAAATTCAATTGCCAGGCCGTTTGGATGATTGAGTGCTGCCCACATGTGCATATGTGGTGGTGGTGGTGGGGGTGGGGAGGTTAGTTAAGAACATACCCCAAGTGAACAACTATTTCTTGAGGAGTCAATGGCAGCAAAGTACAGAGTCTATCAAAGAGACACTTTTTACTTTGAATTTCCTGGTGAGGTGTTGCAGATAGTTAGTTAGTGTATAAACAACTAAAAATCTCTCATCCTGCATGACCCTGTGCCTTTTGAGAAACGCCTACGTTAGACCTTGCAGTTGCTTTTAGAATGGCTTTCCACTGTACCGTTGAACAGCCAGTCAGGTGCTTTATCTGTATCTTTTTCATCAAAAGATGAATTTATAAATGTACCAGATGCTTCTGTCCAAAGTGATGTTTAAATGAAGAAAGGGCCAGAATAGAGGGTCAGCCAGCATCCCTGCAAGACTTTGGGGTAGAAGCCTTGCTCTGTGGCTTAGCAGTGAGAAGAATTACATTACCAGCCAAGGAATTTGAACCCTCGACCTGCAGGATATGGCCACAGATGCCTGACAGGATAAGCTCCACATCCCCCGCGTATAACCCTCCCATCCACTTTCCATAACAGCTTGCCCAGTGCAGGGTGAGAGGGAGCCTGCAGTGTGTCCCCGGAAGCTCAGGGGACGTGCTGATTTTGAGGCCAGCCCATCACAAGCCCATATCCACCCACTACAGCAGCTTGCATTAATGCCTGATCATGGTCTACCGGAGGAGACTAGAAAACTTGCTGCAACCGTGGGCTAACATGCAAACTCCTCACACGCAGAGCTAAGGATTAGCACTGAGGTCCATCTTTAGCCAAGCACAACCACAGGGCTGCCTCATATCAAATCATTTCAGCTTCAGATAGCTGTACCAGCTTATGCATAACGATAATGTGTAAGAAATTAAATAATAAGGAAGTAAAAACTGGAAACAACTGAGTCAGGGTTTGTGCCCGTCTGACCAGGCGTCCGTTCTTCGTACCTCGCTAAGTAAGTTAGCTGGATTTGATTGTTGACAATTTCGCGTGATGTTGGATCATTCGGTTCTTCGACGCTCATCCGGCACTTGCTGTCATAGCAACAGATCCGTAAGCGTAAACCTGCTCGAGAGCGGGCTTACTTTATGTAAACAGGATTAGATCGCGGCCACGCGGTTATGTCCGCTTCATTTATACGAAAGCAACAGCGATATTTGCCCAATTAATTTTGCACTATTATATTATATAGTAATATAATAGTACAAAATTTATTGGGCAAATATCGCTGTTGCTTTCGTATAAATGAAGCGGACATAACCGAGTTATCAGTCAAGATGACCGCACATATATGTGATGCAGGGTATTTTATATAGAAAACAAAATGCAGTCTGTCATTTGAAAAGTGCATATGCCACTTAAACATAGTTAGTGTAGTTTGTGTAACACTGTTTTTCCATAAAAAAAATTTATCAGTGTAACTAAAGATAATGCAGTATTTGATTCTCTTATTGATTTCATACAAATGCATACAGGTCATTTTTTAAAAAAAGGGAAATGTACTATTACTCATTCTATTTCATATATTTGATTATTTCAGATTTAATTTATATTGTAGAGTAGTAATGGTAAATTACTCAAGTGATAAGTGATAAATAAATAATAAATATTACCATTCTGTAGAAAATTCTTATATTTCACTTTTACTTGTTCCCATGTTCTAGTGGGTCCTGTTGTGGCTCTAATACAGTATGAAAGAGGATGTAATATAATACAATATAATATAATTACTTAGGAGTTTAATTTGTCAGCAACTTTCTGCCAGCCCTCTCTCCTTGCTTTTGCGGCCTTTGCAATGTTCCCTGACATTTTAATTAAACTCTGAAACTCCTGAAATCCCTCAATCAAGAGATCTTGCTCTGCTGCCAAAAAATACTGAGTGCGCTCCTTCAACATTTTCGCCGACCAATCAAAGAGTTGCCGATCAATGTTTCTACTATCGATATGTAGCCCCTTTTAAGCCACCCAGTGATCTCACATTACTTCATCCAGCTATACTAATCGTCGACAACAGGTGTGTTCGGAGAACTGGAATAGCGAGCTCAGAGTTGGCGCGATGATTTGATCTTGGATGTGTCGTTTGATCTTAGATGTAGTAAGCGAGGTACGAAGAACGGACCGCCTGTCCTATGTGTTAGCCCTCTGTGTCGTTGCTGTTTCCTAATCACTAGTGTTTGTAATTTGGTTTTTCACTCCACTTGTTCCTTGTTGCTCTGTGCCCTTAGTGATTGGTTGATTTGGTAATGGTTCTCACCTGTCCTGCATTGTGTCCTGTTAGTATTGTATTTAAGTGCTTGTTCTTGCTTTGTTCTTCAGTGGTTCTTTGCAGCAGTTTGTGTTGCTGCATGCTTCTCAATTATAGTTGCCATGTGTAAGTTATTGTAGTTTCCTGTGTTCTTACTTGCTAGAGAGGGGCTGATGAAGCTTGGTGAACCTTCGAGAAGCTTTTGGGTGTTCCCCATAAAGTGCCTGAACATGTTTGGAGTCTTCAAACCTTTTATTCAAATGCACGGAGGGCCCTTGTGGGATTCGACAACACTGAGAATTACGTCTATATGTGCATAAAATGAATAATGTGACTAATATGACCGCAGGGTCTGATTGTGTTGCGCTAAATATAATCTTAGAAAAAGACTAAAAAAAAAAAAAATCAGTTTTTTTTATACATATTACGATTGTGTATGTACAATAAAATATTGTGATGCATCTGGGATTCATTAATGAAACCCAATGGTTTTTAAACTGTTACCAACTGGGTACTACAACGTTACCAACTAGGTACTACAAAGATTGTTTTCACTTGTTGGGAATTAGAGAGGAGTTTTTAAACTTTAGGTAAGATGGGGGAAAGAATGAGGTGTTGATGTCTTGGGCTGTAGCTTGGCAGTCTCACAGGGGCAATGAAGATATTTAGCACACTGAGGATGTGTTATTGCCATATGACAGATGTTTGGAGCAATGCAAACCTGGCCAGTATAATAATGATAAATAATATGAATATAGTTATTTACATTTATCCATTTGCCAGATGGTTTTATCCAAAGAGATTTACCATAAGGGAATGGAAACCCACCCTCCCCTGTAGCAAGTGAGAACTGGCACATTGAATAAGCAAAGCAACTAATAATTAGTTATTATTATTATTATTATTATTATTATTATTATTATTTAGTATTTTGCCATATCAACATTCAATCACCTTACTGGAAAACATCAACTCAAGCTATAACTACACACTTCAGGATCTTCCAGAGCCACTTTCCATAATAATGGAATTTATGCATGTACTGTAGTATGTAATACAAACTGTATAGCCATCAGTCTCTAAGGTTTCACCTCGCTTTTATAAAAGCTTTGAAGAGCCGAAAAGCGAGGAAACCTCTGGCACCTCAGGAACAGGATGTCACCGGTCATATGATATTGCATAAAGGACACAAGCTGCCGTTATCAGTTTCGAGTCACTGGGCTTCACTTTGACGAGTCTCTTGTTATATGTCCCATCAATACTACCATTGGAATTGTTCCAGGTGTTGCTCCCTGTCTTAGTTTAATTTTGACCCCTCATGGTTCCTTTGTCTTCTGTTTTTGCCTTGATTTTCCATTTTGTTAATTAAACCTTGTCTTGTCGAAGTCGCTACGTGGATCATGTCTTCTTCTGCCATGCCCCACTTTAAACTTAAAAAGTCTCCTCAGAGAGTATCACTACCATTATGATCGACAATTAAAACACTGCCTCAATGGACAGTTTAGCTGTGCAGACCGATTTAACCTGCAGTTAGATCTATCATATGATTTAACACTTATTTGAAGAGCCAGTAAAATACACCAGACAAATGACGACTATGTGACTCTAATTTGAAACACAAGCATGTGCCCCTAATACTGCACCTTTAACAGTGTTTCAGGCGTTTGATTGCAGGAAATCTGTGGCCATGGGCTCATCAGCACTGCTGCTGAAGTGCTTTCAAATGCAGTCTGGATTACTGCTTACCAGTCAGTAGGCTCATCAATTTATTAGAATTTCAGGTTCTCCGACATTTTATTTGTCTTTGGTGTGGATGCCATTGTTCGGAAGGAGGTGTAATAAAGAGCACTGAGCTTAAATGTCGAGCATAAAAAGATGAGCTTTACAATATCTTTATATTAGTGGTAAGTAGCTCACTGTGCTGGGCATCTGTGTATGAAAGGACGTGGGTTCAGATCCCATGGCTGGCAGTATAAACATATCGCTGCTGGGCCTTTAGATGCTTGCTGACCCTTTGATCCCCAGCATTCCTCACTTGTATGTCACTTTGTTTTTGATAGATAAAGAAATGCAATATCAGTCTACATATTGTGACGGATGTTGTCCTATTATTTTTTGAGTATGGGACCGTGGAAAAGAATGGTAAACAATAATTTACATTTACTTCGATTTATTTACGGACACTTTTGTCCAAAGAAATGTACAAGTGAGGCAAACAGCACCTTGCTAACGCACAGCTATGAAGGAGCCAAGCAGGTATAAGTGCAGCTATGGTGAGACTCCCATGCATACTCAGTGACAAGTGTAAGCGGTATTGGAGCGAGATCTATACTAAAGTCTTGAAAATCTGCACGGTATTAATTCGACTATTCGAACTATTCGAATGAAAAGACAAAGTGCAACCCAAAGAGCTCTCAATGAACACAGAGCTATGTAGGTGAGCTGAGGTGCCCCCAGAACAGAGGTCATGAAACATTTCTTTCTGTATTCCATGGCCCTGTGTGACATTCTTTATTAATAGTTAAGAAACAGCACTGGGAGACCTTCACGGCCTTGAGGCTGTTAGAGACACAAAGGTATGCTTACTGAGAAAAGCCCCTGGTTTGCGGACACATTGCATAAGATCTGAAATGCTAACATTTCCTGAACAGGTATTTCCTTGTCATTGGGTGGGTGAACTGAGACTTGGGTGAGACGATGTGGGGGAAGAAGAAAATAAAAACTTTTCATCACCGTGACGACACGTGGCGAGTGTCGTATATGTTCAGTCTGGATTTGCTTTTGGCCGCGACACTCAGCTTCACCTAATCCTCTGGAAGAAGACAATCAAATCTTTCCAAGGAGCTTTGACCTATACTACGATGGGTTATGATTGTCTACAATGTGATAGAGGGGGAGGAAGTAAAAACACACACACACACACACACACACACACACACATCTCTCAGAAATCTATAATAAAGTGCCCCACAATAATGGTTGCCAGAGGCAACAGAAAGTTATTGTCTGACATCTGGAAATACATGGTAGGAAAGTTATAACCTGAACCCTGAGACCACGGTGTCCCTTTATGAGCAAAACGGAATCATTGTTTGGGTTTAGTGATCAAGCAATAAAGCTTGTGCATTATGTTTTGTGTTTGTTATAAGCTGGTGACCGTTGCCTTGCTTTATTGACACATTTCACCAGTTTCACCCTTTTTCGGACAGTTGGTTAGCTTCAGTGAAGCAATTAAAGACGTGGTATACTTTAGGGTCCAACAGCAGGATTGCACTTGATCTGCAGTGTCTGGCCTTGACCATGGTCCTATCCAGCTCTTGTGCACCATCATCTGTAGCTCTGCACAGTCATGCCATGTGTTTAAAAAAAGCCTTTAGG
>JABFDZ020000022.1:17308968-17324973 GCA_019775955.2 Pollimyrus isidori
ATGCATGTGACATGATCATGCCCTGGGGAAATGCTGGAGAATGTTAAGGATTCTTTAAATGGGTTCCAGTTCTCAATATTTTCAGTTATTTAGTACTATTTAAGTAAACCGCTCTGTATTCCTGTTATATACTGCTAATAACGCTATAATATAATCCTAATAATGAAAGCTAGTCAATACTATTCTAATTGTAAAATTACAAGTGGAATTATGTCCTTAAAATATATTATCATATGTTTGCATTTATCATTTAAATGAATGACAATTAACAGTATAAAAAAGCTGCAAAACAGCCAATGATTTGGGGCATTTTTGCTGGTTTACTTTCCGTTAGAATCACAGGGCTGCAAATATGAGAAGGACCCATGCATTGCTGTGTGATTCAGCTGCGATTGATAGAGCAGCAGCGGGGATGTTTGGATGATCTGTTATGGATCAGTCATAGGTACGAGTGGGAACTTAGCAATCTGTCATTCCAGGAGGTCTTAAAAGCCAATACTCCACTCAGGGAATCAGCAGATCCCCAAACTCTGAGACTATGGGACAGTCTGTCGCATATTTGCTGGAGTTTTCTGAATGATGGTTGGATGCTTTTTTAAAAAAATAAATAAATAAAAAGAGACTGTTTTACATGTCCCATGATCCTTCAGATTTTATTGGCTTGTTGATAGAGTCACATTAACCCTGAATGACACCAATTCTGTTGAGATCCCACTACCTCAAAACCGTGGCAGGCAAAGTGGCTTTTAACACCACTACAGACATACTCCTCAGCCTGCCTCCTGCTCCCATCTACAGAAAAAGAAAGCACGATAACGCTGACCTACTTATATACTGATATATATACATCGCTCTCATGCTTCACTGATATGCAAGACATGCGTCTGGACTATGAACCACGCGGGAAGAGCTGTCGATTTGACAGAGGCTGCTTGAAAACCAATGGCCTTTGCCACAGAAAAAGAAGTTTCAGAATAAACTGTTTGGTTTGCTGACAGTGAGATACATTTCTAACCAAGGTCTGTTGTTACCGATCGCAGTACTGTATGTGTTTGGGGCAGCAAACTGCTTTATCTGAACAAGAAGCAACAAAATTGTCAGAATAATGCTTAAAGGAGTATATGCAGTACTTCATATTGTTTTCTTGAGAATCTTTTTGTAAATGACACAAACATTATTGCCAGATGTGAGCAACATCAATAATAATACAGTTATCAGCAATTATGGGCAGGCAGCCTTCTGCTTTTATAACAGGTTTGCAGAGGTGGAAAGTTCAGGTCCAGAAAGTACAAGTCCAAACCATGATTTTGTTTCACTCAAGCAGTTGAGCATAAATAGTTACAGTTATCAAGTACCCAACTGTTTGGTTGAAAGATAATCTTGGTCTGGATTTGTACTTTCTGGAGCTAAACTTTTCACCACTGCAGATCTGTGGCCCAGGGTGGCTGTAATTGTAGTTGCTAGCTAGAAATGCCTCTATATAAGCATGGTTGTCTACCAGAGTAAAAGTGTAGAACAGTTAGTGTGTATGACTGTTCAGAAGGTTGTTATTAAACTCACTACTCCCTCTGATTCCTCTACAGTCCACATGAGTTTCTGTGTTTGTTACAGCCAAACAGAACCTAAAGGAATTCTGTCAATTAACAAAAACCTGACAGGCTGCACAGACATAATCTGCTTAATTTGTTGTACCCCTGTGATAGGTTTTTACAGCATTGCCTGACAAGTTTGGCTGGAAATCTAATAAAGAGCCCGTGGTGACAGACTCCTTCCTGGACTTATGTGGTCCCGAGGAAGGCGAGACTAATTACCTGGGCTTCCGGAAGCACCATGTGATGGAGTGGCCATCTCCACAGTCCAGCAGTAATCAATTGTGATGGATGGAAATCTAGCCCTGTGACCATAAACGGCTCAGGGGTGGCACAGATAACAGCCACTTGCCCCCAGGGCAGAGCTGAATGGTGCAGTCGGCTAATCATACACACGTACATGCCCACGGGTATTTCTGTGTGTGTGGTACTGGAGGTCAGAAAACCTTGATGACTTCTATCCTAAATATGGAAACGCCAAATTATTGAGGGCACCTGGACAAGAACGAGGTCCAGATGAAGGAATGGGCTCTTCCCCCATTAGGACATCTGGGTGTCATATTCAGGGACGGGTCTAAGATATTTCCTTTCCAATCTTACTGTCATGCTGGCTGCAAAATGTGTTTATTCTAGCTTTATATGAGTATTTATGACTTGATACTCAGATTTTTGAGAATGTTTTGGGGGGATTGCTATACTGACTCGGGGTGGGAAAGGGGATGCCAGGCCAGCTTATATGATTGTGAAAAATACAGAGCAATGGTGAGAATTCAACACTGCGCTGTGGTCTGAGGCCACAGTGCTACGTGCTGAATCTCTGTGGTGCTGAACGTATTAACCCTCTCATTCATATTACTTAGATATCAATATCAATTGAGTATTTTGTAGTCAGGTTAAAATGAGATCATGTATCATAAGGCAGAATAGTGTATGGCCGTTTGCTTTTCAAAAACACACATGTGGACAGGATGGAATCTGCACCCCCGAACCCCCAAAATCCAAAGTCCTCCTGGCCATAGAACAAAGTTGTGGTTTGTTAACCAAGCGAGCCTGCATCCCAGCCCCTGTCTCCTACCCCCCCCCCCCCACCCCCCCACATGGCAGGGAGAACAAATGGCACACGCTATCTCCTCAGTGCAGCCTCTGGCCCCCATTCAGAGGCATCAGAGGGCTGCCCGTTTTAAGTAATGGACGTGCTAATTGAATATTTAAGCACCTAATTAAATTTCCTTTTCATCGGTTAAAATGGCACTCATATGAAACACGCAGTCATCAGCAGGAAACGAGGAAAATAACCTGCGATGGTGGAGGGGAAAAGGAAGAGAGGGACTAGATCCCAGGCCAGCACTGCCAGGTCGCTCCCTCCCTGTACAATGCGCCTCTACCAGGTTTATTCCTGCATCTGTGAGAATGGCCCCCATCATGAGAGAGTTGGATGGGTGACGCAATCGTGAGGCAAACGCGCCACCTGCGTGTGAGAGCGGCGGCCGCAGGATCCGTGGGTGATGGCCAGGCCGCTTCTGACGGGGGACCCGCAGGGCGTGGGCTCACCCTCTCTCACTTCACAGGTCACGGGGGGCGGATCTGTGTATGTAAACAACAGGGCTGTGGGTTCAAACAGCCCCAGGAGGGTGCTTTGTTCATGTTTTTCAAACAGACACACAAGCACATAAACAACCACATACATAGACAGATAAATAAGGTTGTTCAACAAAATATATCCACTACTAGAGCACAATATTTAAAGTGTAACTGAGTGATGCAAATTCATATGTAAACATGTTAACTAATGGTTAAAATTGGCTTTCAGCAGTGAAACTTTCATTCTTAAAAGGGCACCTTTCTCAGGCTGTTGGTGTGTTACTCGGTGTTTATGGATCAATGCCCATATTCAGATTGTTGTGGGTTCAATTTCCATGGCCAACTGTGTAGTCATATAACTGTTGTACCCTTGAGCAAGGCC
Source organism: Pollimyrus isidori (assembly GCA_019775955.2). Classification (NCBI taxonomy): domain Eukaryota; kingdom Metazoa; phylum Chordata; class Actinopteri; order Osteoglossiformes; family Mormyridae; genus Pollimyrus; species Pollimyrus isidori. Next base: position 17,312,521 of record JABFDZ020000022.1, read on the forward strand.
ATTAACCTAATCTGCTCCGGGGCGCCTGCTGCCTGACCCGCTTCTCTGAGTCTAAGTTTTCCCCACTTCTACATCGCTTTGGAGCATCTGCTTAATAATTGAATGTAACTCCCCCACCAATGGATCAGTATCACTTGTCCCCTCTGATTCTGTCACTGGCTGGAGGGGTGAGGGGGGGGGGGGTATTATTATCCCAGCAAGTTATTAATCAAGCCTGTAATCAGATAAATAAGTGGCAGAGCTCATAACCGAAGCATGAGGTTGTCATCCCTCTCAATCAGCGCGGAGCTAGTTGCGCACAGCGCCTCCCAGAGGTCAGACGGCAGCTTTAAAATGAGCTATGTTTTCCCAAGAGGCAATCCGCCCAACACACACACACACAGACACGCACACACATACATACATAAACGGTTTTTATAAAATGAATTGAGAAAATATTCATACACAATAAGCATGCATACATACATCCATAACACGTATCTGAGTATGGGGCACATGGTACAGTGTACCCAGTATCAGCATCCTGCTGGGCATTCTGTGTATTTGGATGACACTGAATATATAAAGTCATCCATAACTTAACATTGGATAAATCAGCACATGAATGCAAAGATAACAAACTATTATAATGTGTACCATATCTGTAAAGTTGTGCTGGATCTCCATAATAAGCATCCCGGTGCTGCCTGTAGCCATTGATCAGTCTGCATAGTCCTGGAGGAGTTTGGGTCCAGTCTTACCTCACATTTGTGGGGTTGTGACCATAAAATGACTATTCCAGGCCCTGCTTGAGGATCTCAGAGGGATTCAGATCTGGATATTGATTTAAGCTATATATGTCTATACAGTAAATATATTTCATGCTCATTATATTTAACTCTATGATGCATTTGTATTTTGTTTATTTAGCATACATTTTTATCCAGAGAGCAATCAGGGTCAGCCAATCCCTGGAGCCCTTGGCGGTTAAGGGCCTGGCTCAAGGGGCTGATGATGACATCATTTAGCCAATCAAGGGATCACAGCCCCTGCCCCTTAACCTGCTGAGCCACATTGATATAACACTGTTCATATCATTAAGACCTTACTTAATGCCTCATATTTATTCATGCTCTTGATTATACATATTTATATAATTCTGTTTAGTATCCTGTTTTGCCTGCACATTGACAGCAAAGGCCTTCTATGCTGCCATATTCAGCCATGCTATTGTGGCCATGCTGCTGTATTTGGCCTGTTGTGCAGCTGGCCTTTAGCTTAGCCGTCACCTTGCTAATTTGCCACTCCAGCTCTGCCCAAGGTCTGGTCCCTTATATTGGACTTCAGCTGCAGTTGATCTTCAAGGATACTGAATTGTGGTGATTTTCTGCAGTATTTTATGTCTTTTTTGTGGTTACTTCACTTTGAATAATCTATCGCTGGAGTCAGGATCAGCCCAGATATTCCCTGTTTGTACGCCCTGTCCGGGACACTTCTTGGATGCACCCCATGATGACCATGACCCTGCAACGAAAAAGCACTTAAGGAGATAGATGGATGGCTCTCCTGGTAATTTCATGATGTTCATGACACAGACGTTCATATGTGACGCCCTGCTTCCCTGAAGCTACTCAGCACCGTGGGTCGTGCCTTTTGAGTATAAAAGTCTACATCCGGTTCTTGACTGAGCGGCCGCTGGTGTTCGGGCAGCGAGCCTCTCCACGGGGGCCTGGTGCGCCCCTCCGCTGGGCTTGGCAGAACACTTTAGCCAGGCTGTATTTTTAGCCCCGTGTTAGTAACGCTGGCATAACATGGAGTGCCATGTTGCCAACTCCCAGAGAGCTGCCCGTAACTCGTGCATCTCTCCGCAACCATCCCGGCCGGAGGAGTCCGCTGGCTAGCGTGTTCGTGCCCGTGGAAATGCCCAAGCTCCGCCCGGGGGTCCTTGGTCTTTGAGGCGGGGGCAAGGAGAACCCACGCAGCAAACTGCCCAGATCCCAAGGCACAATTTATTAGCTGAATGGGAAAGCCAGTCAAGATTAATCACAGATTCACTTTATATGTTACACATCCCAACGCATGGGATCTCATTAAAACCGATTTTATACCAGTTCCATACACATGCAATGCATCATAATATAATACCCTGGCAGATTTGCTGTGAATAATTACATACTATATACACTCAAACAGTATACTAAATAATAACAGGAGATTTGTTCATGTATTTATTGTATTTATTTATTTATTTTGTGTGTGTGTGTGTGGGAGGGGGTTCTTAGTGCCCAGTCTTTCCTGATGTTTCTGCAGTTGCAGATATTAATGCACGTATTAATCTCCGTTTCCTCACACACTCTCCGCCTCAGCGCCTTCGACCTGAATCAGTCAGCTTCAGAAGGCTGTCGTCCATCTCAGTCATACTCCGCAGCCTGAGATCAGCAGGGGTGAACAGAGATCTGCATATTCGCCTTGTGCTGTGGCAGGTTTGTCGTGACCCTCCCAGTACAGCTTCTGGTGGCCAGGGCAATGAGGGGTCGTCGCTCGTCAGTCGTGGTGAGTCATGGCGATTCTTTTAAGAACCGCTGTCAGTCAAAGAGGTTGATTGCTAGCCCTGCATACAGAACGGGCAGAGGAGTCACATGATCACAAGGCTGGAACTTTTAAATGCACCCTCCCTTGTTTTCAGGTTAATGTTGTCAGCATATTATTATGCAGTGTGATCTAATGTTTAAAGCAGAAAGCAAACAATTTGTTATTGTCGCTGCGTCCTATAGGGGGCAGCATCTAGTGATGGGGTTTTGAAAAGAGCTTTCTCAGTATATGTTGACAGTGTGTGTTTCAACCAAGGCTGGCCATATACCATTTTTATTTTTTTAACTTATGGGAAGAGCCTTTGCTATAAGCTCGAGTACATTTACTAAGCCCCTTCTCCCCACATCACTATTTAAAAAGGGATTGAGGCCTTTATTTCTGACCATCCCTGTATGGATGCCCTTCACGGCCTCTTTGACGCCCGAGGAGATGGAGATATGTGAACTGTCAGACCTTTTTTTATGGGAAATAATTATGCCTCTCCCTGAACCACGGATTTATGACTGGTCACTGGAGTAAGAGTGTTCCAGAAGGGAAGAAAATACGCATCAGCAATATCGTCCGATAAGCAAGCTGTGGTTTACGACACTCTCCGGAAATTCAGGAACTTCACTCATGCTACTTGATGCCGAAAGAGACGCAACTCGAAGGTGAACTTGCTAATTCGATTTGTTATGACTTATTGATCCAACTCCTAATTAAAAAGTGCTTCCTGGAATCGCCATTCATTATTTTATCTTTGTGTGCTGTTGTCAACAATTTTTTCTCCATTAAGAAACACTTTGAAATAATTTGGCTTGGCATGGACAGAGCCTCTATGTAACAATTGATCCCTTATTTAGGTAAATATCAAGCAACTGTTTTTTTGGGTAAATTTCTGTTTTTAAAATCATGTTAGTTTTATTGACAGAAACATTTAACAAATTTCAAATAAGAAATGTCACTACAAATAGAAATTCTAACCAAATACTTTTACTGGCTGTTTATGCATTTATGAGTATCTAACATTTAAAGCCAAGGTTAGGAAAATAAGTCAGATTTGAACGTTTGGGGAACTGAGTTGTCAAATCAACTGCAATGTACAGGCGGGGTAAATACATTTCATCAGAAATTCTTGGAAACATTTTATGTTCCTGAAAGGGGTAAAACAAGCTGTCTTTAAATAAATTCATACAGTATACAATACAAACACATGAGTGAAGCCTGGCTTTATGGTTTGAAATGAGGCGTTTGCCCTTACCTACGACAAAAAAAATAATAATTTGTGTTGTGGATGTGGGCAATAATTTAAAATTCTTAAAAAAAAATCAGGAACAATTTATCCCTAATGGGATACCTGCATAATGCATTATAATGGTTGCTTTGATAATTATAACACATTATGAAGGTATAAACAGTATAGTGCATTACAGATGAAAGCTTCATATAGCATTCATAATGCATAATAAACATGGATAAAATTAGTTATGCCTTTTGATAAAATGTTACAGCCATGTTTATAATATCTATAACCTTATAATATCTATAATCTATAATCAGGGGTGCAGATAACTGGTACGCAAGTACGCATTCACCTTTAAGAACAATACGTGCTGCAAATGCGTACTCACGAAAATTATTTTATGTGCATTTGCACTGCTATGACAAGGAAATACCTTGCATTTTTAACCCGTATACTGCAAATGAAGTTGCATATAAAGATATAATTTATAATCCACAATGGTTTATGATGACTGCTTTAAGTAAAGTGTTACCTGAATATCTAGTTACCATGTCCTCTTGTTTTGTTGATGCATTGCTTTTTGGTATGCATGTAGAAATCGGCAGGTGGCCTAAGAAAAAACAGGAGTTCATACTAATTACCAGTGGAAATGCACTTTTAAAACTAAAGGTTGACAAATTGTGAGTTTGACATATGAAAGATTCTAAAATAGCAGCAAGCTCATTTTCCATTGTTTCTTTAAGAAATAACTGGGGAAAAAACAGAGGGAAGAAAAACAAAAAAACATAACTGGTGATTATATTGGCCTGATGTCATTCAACGGATCCCACAGCAGGCTCCATTTTCAAAAGAAAGTCTCTAATTATACAAAGGGGCTGCCAGATTCAACCAGCTCAGGCTGGCTGTACTGTACCATGCAACTTGCCCAATATAACAACTAAGGCTCATTAGACGGTTGCTAACAGGCAACAAGAGGTGGTGAGGGAACACAGATTCCTGTCTCTTATGATGAAACAACACATTCCCATCAGAATATGGATGGAAGCTAAATCATAGTTTGCAATTAATAGCTCCGATGCATTCATGGAGAAGATAATTAGCATCTTGAAAACAAAATATGTTCATTGAGAGGTCATGACAGGTAAAGAATCAGATAAATGAAATATAAGCTTTTCCTGAATTTTTTTTAGGAAGAAAATAAACATGAACTAACCTGTCTTACAATGACATATGATTTTCCCCAATTTTAACCAATAAAACTTTATCAGATCCTTTTGCAGATCCATATTTATATGCCTTGATATTTCCTGAGTCCATCCAGGTAAGCAGATTTCTGTCAGAGATCTTCCTTTGCTCACCAGTCCACATCCTAACCCGCATTACTGCCTGCTTCTAAATAGACTCTCTGACAACCATAGACGAGGCCAAAGATACTGACCCTTTGGTGGGCCAGAAGACCGTTGGTCAGTATTTGATCACCCGTGAGAGCGACTTTCTGTGATTGACTGAGGGAACCGAACTGGCAGTGATGCTAATGGCACAGATCAATGTATAATGACCCAAAGGACAGAATTCTTAATGAGCACTTAGGTGCAAAGGCCATTACTAATGCTCCAAATTGATCTTTAGGAATCACTCTACAGTCATTCTGGTTCAGCAATGAAAAATACACATTCCTCACGTTGAAGTAAGTAAGTTGGCATGGTGAGTGAACCCTTTTGGTTCAGAACCTTAGGTATATACACCTTACTTACAGTCCAACTCCCCTAACACGTCATTCCAAAAATGAAGAGTAATTATAAGGTAATAAAATTAAGGTAATTAACTCAAAGTTTACTTTTATCTATTTGACTACAGTATCATGGAGTACCTGGAGTATGGACAGATTTGGGGGTGGGGTGGTGGGCAGGGGAAATTGCATGTGATTGACAAGACCAGCATTGTACATACTCTACACTGGCAATTTTCACCTTTGCATAAGTGGTTTGTTGGTACCCTATAGGTAGACAAAATGACAGGTTATGTATGTCTCAGCATGGGTGTAAATTTCAAATCAAAACCAGCTAATGCAACCCCGCAATAATCATTTGTCTCCTGTAATGGGTGGAGACCTCAACCCCCTCAATGTTCCAGCCAAAATTACGCCCTTGTGCCTCAGATGTGTACATTCACACACAAGATGCAAAAACTCCAGCTTATGACCTAGAGGCTTATGTAGAAATCACATTCAGGACAGGATTAAAGTCCAACACGCAATCACACACTGTGGCAAATTCAGAGACAATCATTCACTGAATCACACGCTTTTGAACTGCAGCAGGAAGTGGGGGAGAACCCATACAAACGTATAACTAAACAAAATAGTAAACACAGTAATTCAATACTGACAGACCAAATAAATTGGTTACACTGTCCTTGATGGGGCTCAAATAGTATAGTATTATGCTATTCCTTATGTATTAATTGACCCCAGACTAAATCTTAATTACATACTGATCTCATGTTAATTCAGCATTAATAAATTGTGACATGTTTTATCTCAAACAGTTAGTATATCTGTTACTGTATCTGTTTATTCCGTGAACCTTTGTGAACTACTGAAGGGACAGTAGTTATCTATCTATCTATCTATCTATCTAGTTATTTAATTAGTTTATTTGTTCATTTGTTCATTTGTTTACCTGTTTATTTTGGTGAACCTGCACTTACTGTTACTTGTTTCCACTTATGATCTGAATTGTTAGCGAATTACAGGAAAGCATGCAGCTTTCTATTTCTAAAATTACCCTTTTTTGGATAATCTGTATATGTATGAATGCTTTTTAGCTAAATTGCATCAATATATTTAAAGATTTTTTTTTTGTAATATTAAAGTAATGAAGTAATTAAACGAAATGATCACAGTGAATATCAGTGCAATCAACATTATGACTGTCAGTTAAGTTCTATTTTAATTCTATGCAATTAATTAAGTGCAATGATACATAGGCGGGGCGGCATGGTGGTGCAGTGGTTAGCACTGTTGCCTCACACCTCTGGGACCTGGTTTCTGGTCTCCTCCTGGTTTCATGTGTGTGGAGTTTGCATGTTCTCCCCGTGTCGTCGTGGGGTTTTCCTCGTCATGGGGTGTAGCAGTTCCTCCGGGTACTCCGGTTTCCCCCCCACGGTCCAAAAAACATTCTGAGGCTGATTGGAGTTGCCAAATTGTCCATACAGTAGGTGCACCTGTGTGTGTGAGTGTGTCCTGCGATGGGCTGGCCCCCCATCCAGGGTTGTGCCAATTGCTTCCGGGATAGGCTGCGAACCCCTCGCGACCCAGTAGGATAAGCAGTTTGGAAAATGGATGGATGGATGATACATAGTACATGAAAGCACATATGCATTGTAGTTTTGGTTTTGTTCCTGACATTATTGTATTTTGGCAGACTGGCTCTGGGAAAGTCTTTCCACGCGAAAGTCTTTCTTAACTACGGTAAATCAGTTTCAAAAATTACCCTGAAGTATGTGTGAATGTATGTATGTTAATGAGACAGAACTCCAATGAAGAAGTGCTCCGTTAAGCTTTCATTGTAGCCTCTGTCCATCAAATGGTATCTGTATGAATAAAACTGTGTGCCTCCATGTGACAGATTTATATAAACAGCCAGCTATCATGGCCATGATACACATACATCAGGGTAATTTTTGAAACTGATAGGGAGATTTGCGTGGTTCTTGGTGGTCATCAGAATCCTCCTATAACTTCTGGAACCCCCATAAGACCTTCCAACCACTGACCTGCTCTGTCTCCATCATGTCCAGTCTGTTGTGTTGATCTGAGTAGTGCCCTTATGAATTTCCTGTTGTGTTCTTTCCCTTATGGGGTGTAGCAGTTACTCCGATGCTACTTAACCTTGTTATTGGTCATTTACTGGAAGCGCTGCACTTTGGACAAAGTATCTGTTAAATAAACAAATGTAAATAGAAATATGGATTTATAAATATGTCAATGTGCTAAAGGGAAAAACACAAAAAGCCAGGGTGGAAAAGAAATATTTGAATGAATATTAGGAATTAAGAAGAGTTGAGGAATAGACCTTGTGAAAACGATTGTATGTTTTGATACAGTAATCATCTTTTTTGAAAACTGTTTGTGGCCTTGTATACTGAGCTCACGCTAGGAATCCACATGGCATATACAAGCACTATAGCCAAATTCCAGCACACACCTGCATACACACAGATACATAGGTTTGTAATGATATATTTGTGGAGACTCTCCATTAATTTCTATGGGGAAAACTCTAATCCCAAGATGACAACCTGAACCCCTACCCAGCCCTAGCCTTAACCAGAAGTAACCAAACAAGACATGACACCTGAAAACCAATCCCCACAATGTCAAAAGAACAGGTTTTTATTTCAATGGTGTACATTTGGTCCCCATGATGTAATATAAACATAATACACACACATACACACACACACAAACACAGTTTCCAATAAAGCAAATATATGCTGATACTGTATTAATGTGTCTCTTTCTATCTTGCTCTTGCAGTGCACCATCTAGTAAATTTTGGAAAGGTGTAAATATGCAAGATGGTTTCACAAGTTTATCTGATATTTTAAATGTGATATTAAAATCTCATTATCATACACAGCCATGCCTTGCATTTTGTGCGATGCAGTATCATTTTTAAAAAGCAGGACACGTTTGCAAAGCACAGCTGTGATAAAAAAGATCAAGGTGAATGTAGCACAGGACTCGTTAGTTGAGTGGAAGCTTTCTCTGTGCCATTGTGGGTAATTCATTAAATTCATTAAACGCTTGATTGCAGGTGTGCCCCCCCCCCCACAATGTCTGTCATTTTAGTCTTCACCATTATAGAGATTTATGAAACATTTTTCCGGGCAGTAACGTTCAACTAAACACTGAGGAGAAGGAGTGACTTGATGTCAGCCCTAGATCTGTTGCACTGTTGGTCCAGGATTCAGCAGGCCACCAGCCTAGCAGTGAAGCAGACCAGAGCCCCTCCGATGTTCTCCAGAAGGTTTGCTTGGCAGAGAAAGTCCACCATTCCCTGGAACCCTTTGCAGGCTTTGCGGTTACACAGCTTAAGGGCTTTTACATCTAATCGCCAGCTAATGTGATGGCCCTTACTAACAACTGTACAACAGTAATTTTGACATACATCCTTAAAAGTAAAATTAGACCCAGTCAGGTTAGTAAATTTGCGAACATGCAGAATTTATTAATGTATCATGAAACGAGGTCTACTGTTCAGTAGGTCTTTGGAGAGTGGAGTAAAATGAGAGCGATATAGGGACAATAAAACAGAGGGAGAAAAGCAAGAAGGCAGGATGGTCCAGTGCTATGGGGAGTCACCCAGGGGTCAGCGGCAAAGGTTTCTGCGGACCAGGCATGTCCCCGGCGGGAGAGATATTGACCTCGTAATGCATTTAAATTTTTATTCTTGTCTCTCTAACACTCTTTTATGTCATAAGACTTATTTTTTGCCCATGTTTTTAAGTACAAATTGACCTGCATGTTTCTCAGGTGGTTATGGAAAAACACGGCACCACCTGACCCAACCCCACAGGAAATGGAGCAAAGAATGGACATTAACAGGTCAGAATCACAGTCTATAACATTATATGTTAGAAAGTTTTTAATAAACAATCTTTGTAAGAAATTGTGGAACCTTACATCATAAAGCCAATTAACACAGAAAGGGGCTATATCAGTGTGTATTTGTTAGGTTCGTGAAAGCATGACATGACTAGTACTTATGCAGAGTGATGTGTTCAAACAAATCACCGTAGTGTCATTTAAGCACGTACCGGTCCATCTTTCAGGGAGATTTCTGACACGTGTCAGCAGGCAAGATGTCATTTGTCAGCTGACATTTGTCGAAATGAAAGCCTTTCAGGTGCGAGCTAACAGTTATTAGAGCACAGATGAAGTTTCCAGTGATAATTCTTCTTCCTCTTTCGGCTTCGTCCCCTCAGGGGTCACCACAGCGAACTACCGTGAGTCGCACGTCCGATTTGGCCAGTCTGTTTTACGTCGGATGCCCTTCCTGACACAACCCTCTGCATTCATCCGGACTTGGGACCGGCACAAGGAATCACCGACCCCTCATGGTTGCAGCTAAACCACACCTATGGGCAATTTAGGGTAGCCAATCCGCCTAACACGCATGTCTTTGGACAGTGGGAGGAAACCGGAGGAAACCCACGCGAACACGGAGAGAACATGCAAACTCCACACAGAAAGGCACCTGCACCGAACCCGGGGCCCGAACCCAGGACCTTCTCGCTGTGAGGTGACAGTGCTAACCACTCAGCCACCGTGCCGCCCAAGATTCCATTGATAATCAAAATATTAATTTGATGTGATGAATAATGGAAATCCAAAGCACACTGACACAGAAGTTTTCATTTATTATGTTTTTATATTTACTTTTAGAATATTTTTACTTTATTAATATTATTAGTTTTATCATTATTACTATTATTAATCACAAAAAAACACAACAACAACAACAACAACAACAATAATAATAATAATAATAATAATTGGAAGAAACAGAAGTGGTGTGTGGTTCAGCTATTAGGCTGCTGTTCCTGTACCTGGAAGGTCACCAGTGTAAATTCTGCAGAGATTTCACCGTTGGGCTGCTAAGCATGGCTCCTGACCTCCAGCTACTTCGGGAAATGTCTGTTCCCACCTAGATAAACACATCTGGGGGGTATTCCATGAAAGTAGCTAAAAAAAGGCAGACTTTCCCAAAAACGCCAGACTCAATCTACCTCCATCTCTAAGCTTGGCCTCACATGGTTCCACAAACGCAGCTCAGTGTTAATTAATCAAGGTTCATTCAAGTCAGACCTGCATAGTCTCACTTAGTAGTGTGCACACCTGTGATATCGAAGAAGCCCAAATGAATGGATGAATGATAGATCGACCAAATGAGTCAGAAACCCTGTAAAACAAGAGCGGTGTTTCTTTCACAGAATACTGCTGATGGAGCTGTATGAAAAATGCAAAGATGTAATCGTTAAAAAAGGCAGTACTGTGGCCATAAACACACCCAGAGTTGGCTTGTCAATGAATCGCAGACAGACTAAATGCAGTAGTTACGTAAATGTTACAAATGCTTAGTACAGTGGCATGGTAGTGTGCACTGATTTATGCGGTCGCCTTGTAAGGTGAAAGTTGCTCGTTCGATCCCCATAGCCAACAGGGAACCTTCTGGTTTGATTTCACCTGTCATTGTTACTGTATAATGTTATGTGATCTCCCTAAAACACTTTAAATCACATCTGTGTATAATGTTCTGTGCAAATAACTGTATGTTGTTATTTCTATTTTAGTAGTAAACATTCGAAGTAGAGTGACTGAAAATATAAAGATATCTTCCTGTTCATATTATTTTGATGGAATTTTTTCAATTAGTTATTGCATTTCATGTTTCACCTTTGTAATTTGCGTACGCTTTTATTTTACAGTAAAATACCACTATAACGGACTTCAAGGGACCTAGCAAAACATTCCGTTACATCCAGAGTTGCTGTATGCCCAGAACACAACTACAGGACCACATTTACTCATGCCACACCTTAGCAGACACACTTGTGATATAGTTTATTATATTGTACATGTAGTAATCCAACTTTACCTCACCAGATGTGTACGTATCTGCGCTGGATATCACCGGCACGACATACGACATGTAGGCGGAACTGCATGTCTATTATAGCCGAACCACGTACAGCTAAAAGCGGCCCTGGGAACCAAATTGTTTGTCCATTTTAAGCAAAATTCCGTTATATGCGAGTCCGCTATATCTGATGCTTTTTCTGCATGTTTGGGACCAGCAGACCTCGTCCATTATATTGTCTTGCTTTTATGGGTTTCATTTTTTATATACCTATTTACAAGAGTCATTCTCCTGCTAACGCAAACAAAATCATGTCATTTTGGTACACTTTACAGATTACCAAAAAAAAAAAGTCATCAGATAATGTAAAATATAATGTCAGATTACATGACATGAATAGTAAGTTTGCGGAATTTCCCCCCATATGTGCCAGTGTTTTTTTGCCGGTTGCAAAAAAAACCTTTAAGTCTCCTCCTTAAAGTTTCCTTAACATTTTGTGTTAAGTATTTAAGTTCTTCTCCTTATCTTGGTCTTATACTTAAGGAATCCCTTAACGGTTGTACAAAAGACCTTAGCAACCAAGCAACCAAACTAAGGGAAAAAAATTAAGGCACCTCTAACCGTACCTTAATTGCAACATGGCCGCGTGTATGATAATAAATAGCGAAAATTAACAAATCCCAAAAAGAATGCTCCGTAAATCATAAAAACCACTTACTGTACACTCACCTAAAGGATTACTAGGAACACCATACTAATACGGTGTTTCACCCCCTTTCGCCTTCAGAACCGCCTTAATTCTACGTGGCATTGATTCAACAAGGTGCTGACAGCATTCTTTAAAAATGTTGGCCCATATTGATAAGATAGCATCTTGCAGTTGATGGAGAATTGTGGGATGCACATCCAGGGCATGAAGCTCCCGTTCCACCGCATCCCAAAGATGCTCTACTGGGTTGAGATCTGGTGACTGTGGGGGCCATTTTAGTACAGTGAACTCATTGTCATGTTCAA
>JABFDZ020000022.1:17337140-17349448 GCA_019775955.2 Pollimyrus isidori
AATAGCAATACTACTACTACTACTAGTACTACTACTACTACTACTACTACTACTAATAATAATAATAATAATAATTATTATTATTATTATTATTATTGTTATTATTATTATTAATATTATTACAAGCTCGCATGCCTCATTCTCTACTATACACAGTCATACATCTTTCCCTCTTGCTAGAAACACTTCTGCCAATTTATTTTTTGCAGAGAATAACAATGGTCGTCTTAGGCAAGAAGTACCGTTACCCACTGTCCCTGCTGCCTGCACATGAGTTTGTCAAAAAGTTAAACTTAAGAAGTCTGTACATTCTAATATGTATCCTTGAAGGAGATGAGTAGACAACCACTTGTCATACTACAAGTGGACATTATGGATATATAGTTGTGCTGCATTGCATGCATTTATCATTGAATTTTCAGATGAGTTTCCCTGGGGATTTGTTATCATCTTTATTGGTGACATTTTAATCTGTTCATCTGATTTTCAAAGATAGTGGTCCTGCAGAAGCTCCTAGCTAGCATTTCCCTTGTGAAGTCAGAGGAATATGAATTCCATAAGACTGAAACCCAGGTAATTGATTATGTTACAAATTCTCAAGGTGTTCAAATAAAGAAGGTGAAAATGGAGGCAGTAAAGGAATGGGCTAAATGTCAAAATTTTAACGTGGCTGCAGGGAATTCAAGGCTTCATAAACTTGAAGTGGACACCCTACTTTTCACCGAATGTCACATACAGTATTTGCCTCTTGTTCAGGAAAGGTGTTACCTGCAGAAAGAAAATACGATAACTACCTGACATTACATTGTCAAATGCGGTGCAGAAGATCGCAGTGATGGGAACTACTCATGTTCCTCCACAAAGTACCAGGCTAATAACCTTAGGTCCTGGCTCGAGGCACGGATTACCCAGTGGCTGCTGGCAAAAGTTGCGGAGATTAAAATAATAAACAAACAAATAAGCAAACAAGCAAGTAATAATAACAGTGACAACAACTATAATACTGTTAATAACAACAACTACAATAATAATATTAATAATAATGCATGTATACATACATATATTCGGGCATGCATACTTTATAATAAAGCTGCATAGTCACAACACATTTAACATTTTAATATGAAATGTAAAACACAGTGATAATTAGCCTTAGTGATATTTAATGAGAATGCAAAATAATGCAAGCATTATCTAGATAATAATTGCTGTTGTGACAGGCCATGAGGCCTCTGGTGTGTGATACACCCACTGCAGGAAGCTTGATAATTGACTATTCGCCACCAATTCTGAGCATACAAGAAAGCCATCAGGGTTTCACCTCTAGTAAATGACTGTTTTTCTTTTGCACAATGTGCATATTAGGAAATACAAATGACTTCCTGTTCATGAGTTTGGAGGAACATCTCTTCTCCTGTCCTCTGGTCCAACATACAGTAAAATTGAGAGTATTGCTAAAAAGTCAAGAAAGTGACACCTCAAAGATTAATAGTGATGATAAAGTATTAAATGATTGTTTGTTTTGTGATGTGAACAACCTTCAGTTTATGAGAGCTGCTTTGAGCTTAGCTTCAGCTTGGGTTCAGTGTCCAGTACTTCTGCCTGAGGTTGCTCACAGGTAACATTATAACACTGTCTGACCTTCAGTAGGTCCCTCCATTTCAAATGAGTTACCCCAGATATTAGATAGATAGAAGATGCTTGCAGCCCTGGTATCAAATGTATCGGTCTGCTCTTATGGAACAAAAAGCAGCTTCTGTGTCTTCCTATCACATCGAATGACATGCTGAAAGCCTCCCAGCGGATAAACACTTAGTAGATTTCCCAGCCAACTGCTCTCCCCAGTTTTATTCCTTTTGGTTTAAAAAGTGTCCGTGTACAATTGAGCAATGTTTATACCAACATTGAATTGTCAAATCTAAAAGAAATTGGGACACTGATAGTTTTATTCAGAGCTGGACCATGTGATCTATGTCTGAAGATCTGATGGACTAAGGACTTCTTGGAATATGAATCAGGAAAACTCCACGTCATGCCATCTTGCAATCTGAGTATTTACAGAATAGCCTGACAATCTCCCAACATCCAGTCAGTCTGTTTGTTTTAAATAAAGCCAATGAGCATAATGCATGGTTCAGGTCAGGCTTGATTCTGTTTATTTGAATATGAATGATTATTGCAGTCATGGAAAATCACACAATAAATAGTTTTCATAATTTGAAATCATAAGAATTGCAAATACGTGCTTTTTAAACAGCACCCTGACTCACTTATATGTTTGATATAATGTAGCCGGTTCGTGGAGTGAAACCCCAAGTGCTACTGTATATACACTGTGTACACAGCAGTCAGTGTGACACTGGACTTTCAGGTACAAATCATTTTAGGTACACCGTTTCAGGTACACTTATAACCTGGGAAATCCATGACTGGTTCAAGGTGGGCTCCCCATTTTGTAGCAGACTTGGGGAATTGGTTTATTTTCCAGGTGTGGCATAATACAAAGCCCTATATAAGATTGAAGCTTTTTATCTCTAAATATATGTATTGTTTAGTTCACATGTTTAATGTTTAGGGTGGCACTGTGGCTTAGTAGCTGATGTTGTAGAGTCATGCCCATGGGCTTGAAGATTTACGTCCCCTTCTGTTTTGAGTGTGTTTCCTCCAGGTACTCTCTGGTTTCTCCTGAAAACATACAGTGAGGTGCAAAGAGTATCTCTAAGCTACGAATAGTACGTGAGTTTATAGCTGCGTCCTGTTCTCTCCTGACCTGTGTACTTTTCCTGGATGTGGTTTCAGGGATATTTGAAATGCAACGTAGATTCAAACTGAGATATATTACTTCTGAAGGCCAGAAGTAGAAAGTGCTGCAGGGTTCAATTCCTTTCAAGATGTCCTCAGGTGCTTGAAGTGAAATTGAGCCCTCTCATTCTACTGAACATTTTCTGATATTTAACTCAACAACAGAACAAAAGAAGAAAATGCAGATAGCACTTCAGTGGAAAGTAAGAAAAATCCATCCAATCATCCATCTCCTAAACCGCTTATACTGTTTTGGGTTGGGCGGTGTGGCTGGACCCTCTCCAAGGAAGCATAGGGCACAAGGCTGGAAAGTAAGATAAGTATATTGGCTAATTTCTTTGTACAGGCATAAATACACTGCCTGGTCTGCATGCTTAGTAAATTTTTGCATCATTAAACAAACGTCAAAGACCTTAGCACTTTGTCCTTCAGCCACATGGACAGTGTGAGCTCATTCTACCAGGAGAAAGGACATTTTGAGTTCATTCTCAAAATGGAGGGATGTGGATGTAGAAATGCCATCTTAGATACAGCAATGATTATGTGTCTGGATTTGATGGATGCATCCTTTTTTAGGACAAGTTCTACGAAGGTATAGTCTTTGTAGGCTACATTCTTCTAAGGTCAAACAGAAAGCGTTGTCAAATGGGATGTTCTGGCCTATGGAAAATTTCCTTAGTGTGTCACCAAAGCACCTTTTTGAGTCACCAAACACCATTCGTATCATCTATGCTCACTTTTTTGCTCCTTCCCTGCTTACTTGAAAAACAGTCCACAGTTTTGCTCCCCCCCAGCTCCTTATGGGGTGTTACCGAGGACCAGGTTGAGAAACACTGATCATAGAAGGCCTGTGGTGAAGCGACAGAGCCAGCAACCCGATTAGCGTGTGTGAGTGGACAGAATTTTAATCCGTGGCAGACAAGGTCACGTGATACATGACCACTTTGCAGCTGCTCTGCTGCTCTGATGGATGGGATGTTGCAGGAATGGAGCTGGGAAGGGATCAGGGGATTCAGGAAGCAGCGCGCTTGTTGCTACCATCACTAGGTGTGAGTTTAAAAGCTTTTGCACATCCAGCTGGTACACAAGTGTAGACGCGCAGCAGAGTACACAGGTGGGGGGGGCGGGTGCATAGGTATATACAGTAATCCAATCCACCATTAGCAAGTTTCATTGACAGGAGAATGACAAATTATTGGTTTGAACATTCAGTCAATGAATGCAGAGTAATACTACTTCAGTAACTGGAGAAGGGATATGAGATTTCGGAACACATTTTGCATTACAGCTTATGTTCATATTAAAATAGACATTGCATGTAAACGTTTAAATGTTAATGTTCCCACTTCACCATGACAGGTTCCAATTATGTTTTTTATTAACAGCATACTTTAGCTAAAGGCTACTGAAAAAAATACATACATTTTTCTTTTTTAATTTTAGAACATCAAAGAAAAAGTCTAAAAACAATGTAGATGGGTGGATGTAAGATAAGTGGGTGTTCAAACCAAATGCGATGAAACAACAATCTAAATTCATATGATGGTTTAAAAAAGGGCACTTATCTTAAATTTGTTAGAAAGGCCAGCTCTTGTGCCCTAGATAGACATAGTCAACCTTATGTGCAAGGTAATGTGCAAAAAAAGCTGTACAGATGTTCTGGCAATGTATGACCAAACACCAAATAGCAACTCAATTCATGATTTAATTTAAATGTCCACAGCATCATATCATTTCAGTCTGCTGTGGGGAAACCAGCACTTCTATCTACTCTGGCTAATAGATAGCAATCCTTGTTTTCAGTGAAAGGTTATTTGTCTGTAAATCAGTGACACAGACATTGCCTAGCTACCCCTTCAGATCCAGACAAAAGCTTTTGTATGTGGACCACAGCAGCTGTTCTCTCAGCTTCTCTACTGAAGAAGTCAAAAGGAGGGACCTTTTCTCCGGTCCACTGGGTCTGGGAGCATGCTTGCCCCAAGCAAGTTGGCCTCAGTTAGTAAATATGACCAGATGGCCAATTTGTCACAAACTTTAGTGTCCCCTCACTGTGTCAATAAATGCTGCCAATGACAGCCTTTAATGTCACTTTGTCCTCAAGCTGGGAAGGATTTAGTGCAACAATCTAGTCAGAGAGGGCAGGTGAGGAGGCCCAGGTGACACGGCCGACGGACTCTGCCAAGGTAAGCTGGCCCACTGGGCTGAAATGATCTGCAGGGGAACTATTGTGCTTGGAACAATTTCACACATCACTGAGGGAGAGTCCAGCACGGGGCCCACTACTCACCAGACGTCTGGGGAAAAAATGTTTCCTTCAGCATTTTATGATTTGGCAATTTTATAGCAACTTAAGTGATTTTTTTGCAACTTCCTGCTGGAGAAAAATGGGCTTTTTGGATGATTTTGTTGTTTTCGCAATCAGTGTCTCAAGAAGGACAGAATTCTTCTTTTCTTACTGGAATTTCAGAACGATGAAACCACATCTGTACCACCTTATCAAATTATGCATAAAGGACTAGGCCATTAATAATATTTTTTAAATAATTTAAATAACTAATTTGAGTACACATAAATTCATTACACACATGCACATACACACACTTGCATTTACTTTTAATTTTTGTTGCACTTCATAAATATTTTATAGCATATTATTTTATACACTAATAATCTTGAACGTGCATTACGTTTTCGATGCCTTTCATGGTTTTATTTATTTTTTTGATGTCTAGGAGTTTTAACAAAAATAAATCATTCCCCCACACTGTATCTGTGATGATCACCAAATCTTAGGATCACCTCCATTCTTTTTTCCCCAGTGTGAGGGATGGTTAGGGTTATCGGAATGCAACAAAAGACTATAACAGAGTGAGCTGGGGGGGAGGGGAGGCATTTCAGCAATTTACTTCACTATTAAACATTAAACAAGAGGCCCACTCCACTCGAGACATCCTGATAAATTGCTGCCACTGTGCAGATAAGCAGAATCAAATTAAGTAAATGCAGTTTGATAATCAGGAAGCAGAAGTAAGCAAATATATGTGCTGTTTTTGCCATTTAATTAGGCGCCGAGCCGGCCAGCCTCCAGGGCAACCGCAGTTCAGCACATGATGGGCTTATCCATATGATGTCATCGTTAGGCCCAGCGACCCAGGATTCCAGGGCCTGCACATACACATACACACGTTTATGTTACATGAAAAGAGAGAAGAACTGTTGCTTAAGGTTACAGAAGCCTATTAGATGACTGTTGTCTCTAAGGATTATGTTTTTTTTCTGGGAACACATAGGCAGACAGCAGCTGACCGTCTGCCAACGGAGTTCAGAGGCAGCGAGGCTGTCGGCGGTGTCGGGGCGTTAGGGGGAGTGGGACTTGCTTAGCACCATCTGCGCTGAAGGAGCTCTCTAATTGGTCCGTCATCCGTTTCACGGCTTGGAGACTCCGTCGCCATTTTGGGCGACTCTCCGGGGTATAATTACCAGCAAAGTACCAGGAATGTGTCATGGTGAGAAGAGCCCCATCCATGACTGATGTTTGTTATTTCCTGGTATTAACAACACATTACCCTTCATCCTCCAACGAGGATCCGGAAGGAATAAGCAAGGACCTCTCTCCTATACAGCTTAATTGCTGTTGTCTCCTCTCAAGTATGTGTCACACAAGATGTTTTTTCATCTGTGACAAAACAATAAAAAGAGATTAAAACTATTTAAAGAGTACTTCACACTGCTGATGTGATCACAGGCACGGCTTCTTCTCACTCTTCCATCAAGACTGCTTTAGCAGAAGATTTTTGCAGCTCTTACAACCTCACAGCTCAGTGGAGTCCAGTGTTTCGTAATCTGGTCCACGGGGACCCTCACAGTCCACGTTTTTGCTCCCTTCTAGTTCCCGGGAGCAAAAACATGGACTGTCTGTGGGTCGCTGAGAACCGGATTGGGAAACACTGCAGTATATAATGTTTCTTTCACTCACGTAGTAACCTCAACTAAAATATATAAATCAAGTACGTGTGTTTAAATCAAAACCAAGCACACTGCAAATTCCAGCTTGATGATAAACATTTGATGATGAACATTTTTGTATAACATTTTTGTACAGTTTTGAGGTTTCTAAGTATGTGATGATAACATCTGAAATTTGGTGGCCAACAATGCCTAAAAATGTAATTTGTTTTGTTTATTTACCTGTAGACTCCCACCACCTTAATGTTTTATTTAAATGAGGTGTTTAACAGATGGCTTTTTCAGAAATTATCTCCATATCTCCAGGTTAACGCTTATGGACCATCAGTGTCACAACCTTTTAGGCCTTTTTTGTTTTTTACAGCTGGATGTGTAATGAAGCAGTTGAAATGAAAAGGCTCAGGATCTGCCAAAGTTACCTCTTCTGGGACCTGAACTAGAAACCTGGTGTTATGATAGGTATCAATGGTCACAGCAGAGGGTTGGGCTGTACAGAGGATATACAAACAGATGCAGATAAAAAAAGCTAGGCAGCGAGCAATTAGTTCTACATCATACTCTGGGGAAATCAAATAGTTGTCAACTTCAGGTCCATTGGTAGCAATTAGTGTCGCACCGCTGAACAGCTCTCATACATTTTTAATATACCTGTGACAAACATGACATCATCAAAGCTGTCCGTGTGGAACGCTTGTTTTTATCAGTTTTTCTTAACCCACAAAACCAATAGAGTGCAAGCAAATGAACCTGAAACAACTGAACTTGCCAGTTTAATACATTAACTAGGGAGACTGGGAATGGATGATTCAACAGAATCCTTAATCCCAAAACAGGCATAAACTAAGCTTCCCAGACAAATCCATGGTCACCCACCCTTGATTGCAGGTCAATAGGAATCCTGTCACACACCCTGCTTCATACCCTGCATTTTCTTGTATGGCTGTAGGTTCTCTGCAAACCCTGATAGAATAATGAGGGCTATGGGAAGTGGGTGGATGGATGGATGGACAGATGGACAGGGAGCCTTTTTCTGTCCACATTCACTCCATGCTGGAGAAGACGATTCATATGTGGAGACCCTCCTGGGTGGCTGTCGTCCAGAGGAGGAGAGATACGCCACTCAGTCAGCTGCAGCACAACGGATTTTAGAGATTCATCAGCCATGTCTTAATATACAAAATGCCGTGACATTCAAAGGCATTTGACAGTAACATTTTGCAATAATACTGTGATTCTGCTTGAAATGGAAAGTTTCAATAACTTTATTGGAGACTTCTCTGTAAGTAAAAAACGTTCGTAAAATGAGTATACAATTTGTTTCATTGAGCTAGCATAAAATGGGATACAATTTCATGCTGAATAATAAGATCGCTCAAATTCCCACTTAAAAAATGATGTGAATGACTTTTAGTATAATAGGAATATATCTGATTGAATGAATCTTAAGTAATTTTGCAGACAGTAAGGATGAGTTATGGAAACTGCAAAAATTTAAACACTGACATAAATATACAGTGAGCTGGCAGCTATAAAACCAGAGGCAAGTGACTTATCCCTCAAGAAGTGCAACTCAGAAGACCCTGATCTGCCGGCTGACTTTGTTTAGCGTCTGTTATGTACAGTTTATCGCATTGTTTACCTTTGCTTGTTAAGCACCTACTGTCATTGAAACAAAGGACTATTTTTTGTTTGTCATACTGAGGGAAAAAATTAAAACTTAATATTCCACTGGGAGTAATGAGAGAAAAAAAAAAGAGAAACTGTTTTGGGCTTTGAGGTGAGAGAACCTTCCATCAGAGAGGGAATGCAGAAAACTGACAGGACCGTTACTATAGCAACATCCATCTCTGTGATCAGTGCCTGTCTTGATGAGGCCTGGGGAGACTGGCGTTTACAGTACTGACACCGTCTGCCATTCACTTGCTCCAGCTACCAGGGGAATGATCCTGTCAAGTTGCCATGCCTCTCACCCGTGGTTGCTAAGGCATTTCCACAGTGTCCCCAAAGTCATGTGCTCACAGCAGTGCCCCTACACACATCAACATTTGTCCTCGTCTTCAGTTCACTCAGGTCGCACAAATAATATTCAGGTCAGAAAGTTTAATTACCGCCTCCTCCCGCCATCTTAACTGTCAAGCAAGACACTCTGGACACCTGGGAAATGAACAATGTCACAGCTGACATAATTAAAAACAGTCTAAATTTCTTTGACCATTTGTTTTTTATATTCTTTCTGCATACTGATGGGTAAAGGTACTTGTCCGTGAAATTAACGTTACATGTATGCATGTGTGTTAAAGACCACAGCTTAGCACAGAATCCCTCCGGAATTTCCCACTTCACTCTTTAACATTTAAGCTAAGCAGGGACTTTGTTGAAAATGAACGGTGTTATCTACAGTACTTAAACAGAATCGGAATGCAATTTCATTTATTAAGCATCATTTTTGAATGGGAATTGACGAGTGTCAGTTTTGAATTGAATGCAGACGATATATTAATCCAGAGTTTCAAAGACAGTTTTGCGTATTTGCGATAAAGCATATGGCTTCCTGAAGATCAAGCAGGCTAATTTTCACACTATTAATTATTATGCGGGCAGCTTCGTCTCACCACCATGTGGCGTAATCCTGCAATGCTGTTTATGATATACGCTCAACCCTATTGGCATGACCACAAGTATAAAAATTGTGTTCTTATCATTGAGAAGCACCCTATGTCGCAGTATCAGACTGCCCCCCCCCCCACCCCGGTCGTGAGCTGCTATATGATTGGCTGAGCAGAGCAGCTGTAGCTGATCCTAGGAACTGGCACAGCTTCACTCTTGTAAAGGTTTACATATGACACTGAAAAGAACTCACTGGGCTCATCTGAGAGGCCAAACTGTCTGCTTAGTAAGTACAAGCTTCTACATGTACTGTCTAACACAGCCCAGTGTTTCTAGCACAGTCTAACACCATTCAACACAGGTCAACTCAGTCAAACACAGCCCAGCTCAAACACTTCCCAGCTCAGTCAAACACAGGCCAGCACCACAAAGCAAGCACAAGATGTTCAACACTAGGCTGCGGGTTAGTTTAAAAGTTGCATGTCAAAATATATTTTTTACTGAACTAGGCTAGTAGCAAGATCTACCCCTGAGCCCAACATGACCCGTCCAGCATTTTCCCATTTACTACACAGACTAATAAATTTAATCCACAAGAAAAAATACAACACTTAAATTTGAAATGTAATGAGCAACTGTAAAATCATTTATACTGTGCATTCAGCTTTTGGATATATGCTTTTGAAGAAACAAATATTACAACAAAGGAATTCATAATTGGCAAAGTTACCCCCAGGATATTCCCTACAGACAAAGAGGTGAAAGCATCCTTAATACAGGCTCCGTGTCGAAAAGATAAGTGAATTCAAAGGAAATTTTCCGGTAACATATTCAAAAGTGTCACATGCAAATTCTCATTTTCAAAGAACAGGTAGATATTAATGTTAAAACATCGCATGAGACAGTTCATGCAAATAAAACAGGAACAAGACAGCAAATGCTGTGTGCGTCATCAGCCTTGTCCAGCACCTTTGTCATAAACAGAACCTACAGATGTCTTAAGGATCCTCTGAGGTACATCCAGTAGTAACATTTACTGAGCCCATCTCACCTTCAAAGTGTTTGGTAGCACAGAAGAAAAACTCTTTATGCTGTATTTAGTACAGCTTTCAGTGTAGGCTAGACTTTACAATGAGCTCCGGTCATGTTTTATAAAGTAACAAGACGAGTGAAACATTAACCATGCAGCTGAGTGCAGCCTTGTTATCTTGTTCTTCTTTTCATTCATATACTTATTTACTGCTCTTCTGTAGGTGGTCCATGCTGTCATTAAAACCCCCTAAAGAGGGAGAGTAGAATCTGTTATAAGATGGTCATCTGCAATAATACAATTTCCATAGTAAGGCTGTCTGGAATGACCTTTAGTCAGTCTGAAAATGGCAGTCTGTAATTTTTGTTATACTATCCAGTACCTTAATATTCTAGTTAAACATAGAATTCTAGGACAAATTTGCAAAAGTTAATATTTTTTATATATTTACATCTATGTGTTTCCCAGACCGATAAAAAATGAGCTATTTGCTTGCCATTTAATTAGATGCATGCATCAAGCATGCGCCTCTTAAATTAAACAAGTCTGTTTGTGCTATTAATCACTTGAACTGGCAGAACTAGCAGGCAGCTTAAGCTGTGAGTCTCACACAGCTTCACAGAAGTGGACCCTTTTAACACCTCCAACCTATTTTATCTTCATCCATTCTGTAACTGCTTGCTTGATGCAGGGTCATGGGGTCTGAAGCTTATGGGCACAAGGCAGGGAATAACTCAGGATGGGGTGCCAACAAATTACAGGGCATGCCGGTCACACATATTAATAGCTTTATTTAAATTAAATTTCAATTTAATAGCTGCAATTAGCATATTTTTGGATTGTGGGGGAAAGCCAGAGTACCGAGGGGAATCCCCACAATGACGCGGGGAGAACATACAAACTCCACACACATGAAGCCAGGTCCCAGAGGTGTGAGGCAACAGTACTAACTGCTACCCGAAATGCACCACAAGCACAGTGTTTTTTGACTGTGTTACCTGTGATCCAGGGATCCTTGATTCAATAAAATAAATGTTTACTGCCATTTGTGGATGACTGTGGAATTTCAGTACACAAAGCATTTATGCATTAGATTATATAACATGTTTTGTGAATTCACATGAGGATACACCAGAAAATAAAATTATATGATTTAAATATGGAATGGAATTCTGTATATGTATCAATCATTCTGTGAATGAAAATATAGATAACTAGCAATAATTAAACGCTATTCTTCTATTGGTTAAGACTGAATAAAGCAACAAATTGGCCTTTGTCGGCAATGAATTGAATAGGAAAGGGCCCTTACACCCTTCCCACTCGGTACTTGCTAGGCCTATGCCTAGGCTGTTGCTACCATGATAACACTTTCCCGCTGCTCCGTTCGAGCGGTAAAGTCCCTTTTCTACAATCCCTTCAAGTGGCTCCAATCCCCTCAAGCTAGCAGTCAGAATATATTGTAATCGTGTCTCTATAAATGTGTCTCTGTAAAATATGTTGAGTCATAAGAACAAGGATATTCTTTTGCATATATAGTGGAAAATATGTGTAATACATTAGCAGTGAAGTTCATTGGGTCTTTAAAAAGCTTAATTCTGAATTAATTGCCATGTGTAGCTTATGATAGGATTCACACTGAACGTTTTCTCTGAGTTTTCAGTGGGCACTGATTGCAGCTCTGTCTTCCACAGATACGTTGCTTTATTTCTTCGTTAGTCACACCGACCTTCAACCTTCAGCTCAGATATTAAGTTTTTACAATTTCCTCCCCGTTCTCCTAATTCCTCACCTTCCCAGCCAAAGGAAAGGAGAAGGTCAGCCCAAATGAGGGGGGGCGGGGGAGAAATCACAGCTTGTGACATTTCTTTTGTGAGAATCCGGCAGTGGTGGGACTTGGGGG
>JABFDZ020000022.1:17349519-17360555 GCA_019775955.2 Pollimyrus isidori
CCCCCCCCCCCCCCCCCCCCCCCCCCCCCCCCCCCCCCCCCCCCCCCCCCCCCCCCCCCCCCCCCGCCCGCGGGTTCTAGGATAAAATCTGGTCCTGGTTGGACATGGCAGCGAGGTGAACGCTTGCAAAGCAGAGACTTCAGAATACTGGCCACAGACAGATCAAAAGGGAGCCATCAATGCCCTGTGCCTCGTCATGCTCACCCCAAACCAGAGGCCCCCAAAAAGGCCACAGCCGGAAATCTAGATCCACGATTATGTGGCTGAGAGGCAGCTATAATGGCTGAGACGTTGAGAAGCAGATGCAATGGCTGAGCTGCTGAAACTCAGATATAATGACTGAGAGGCTGAAAGGCAGTTATAATGGCTGAGTGTCATATATAATGGCTGAGACACAGATATAATGGCTGAGAGGCAGATATGATGGCTGAGAAACAGATACAGTAGAAATCCTGAGAGTCTGAGAGGCAGTTATAATGCCCAGTGCTAGCATAGTTGCTAATGTATGTTAGCATAGCTGGAACAGCACTTCCCCATTCATGACGGTTTGCCCAGGGAGACCAGACCTTCTACCACTTAGAAGAGGAGCCTCTGCAGTATCTTTGGCTGGTTTATATCAAAACATTTTGCAATCTTTTCAAATATTAAAAATATTTTGAGAATGGCGGCATTCAGGCCCATAAACACTGGTTGCACACCAAATGCACTGTGCCATTTTATTATATTTATTTATTAGAGGCTTTTATCCAAAGTGTCATATAAGTTCAGAGAACAAGGTCAGTTAGTTTCTGGAGAAAATGGAATTTAGGTTGTTTCATCATATCACATGACTCTGCTGGTCATGATATTTGAACCACGACCAGAAGTGGACACAGAATCCTAATGCAGATTCTACACACCACCCAGATTCTACTGTTAATGCATCTGGGGTACAAATATACTCCAAGTGCTTGTCTTGTTGTGTTATCTATTGTTATTGGCAGCCAATCTTATTGTTTCATATTTTCTTGCCATTTTCCAGCCATTATAGCCTGAAGGAACCATTAAATAGGACTTCCATTGCACTATACACACATGATAATAAAATGGGCTGAACCTTGAATGAGTTGAATTAATCAGTACTGATAATAATGACCTTTCATCATGCCCTGTGTTTCCTGGGTAGGTTCAGGCTCACTGCAGCACTGTGCTGGATAAAGACGTGGGAGATGGATGGATGGGGATTCCACAGGCCTGCTCCTAGAACATCACGCATTAGAATGAAGTCTGCTCTGATGGCAGAGCATGCAAATTAATACATGGAGGCACTCTGGCCCTCAGGGTCAGATGGGGATTTACGGCCGATAATTCAGACGCAGGAGATGGTCTGCTGGGGTCAGAGACCTGTGCATTTCCACCAGCCACTTTTCACAATGCTGAATACACGCTCTCCTGTTTTATTTTATTTACTGTTGTTACTCACTTTCCCAACCTCTATGTCATTCTTCCCGTGCATCAGCTGCTCCATCCTCTGAGGAATGCTTTACTGTACTGCTGAGATATCGCTTTTGGTCCTTTGGGGGGGTAGAAAAAACATTACAAAAGTCCTAAGTCCTTGTTTTATCTTCAGGCTCTAATGTAGGGAGGAATTTATATCAAGGCTGTTAAACCCCTAACTTGTTCTGCCACAAACTACACAGACAGGGAATTGCAGGCAACCAAGTTTATTTGATAAGATAAAGAGTGGAGTGGTGAGCCATTCCGCGATCGTAATATGTAGCTGTTTAAGCTGTGCGCCTTGTGCCGAGTCATGAGACGAGATCGTTGTCAAATGGGAGGCTGAGGATTGAAAAGCTGTTGAGTCGATCCGTAGACGCAGACACACAGTGGGAGAATACACTAGTACCTATGGGAAGGGTGGAAGGGCAGGAGGGCAGGTAGGAGGCGCAGAGACTCAGGGAGGGCAAGAAGGATCGAACGTAACTGATGCAAAGATAGAGTGTAAGCGTTCAGTATGTGCATGGCAGCAATACTTCGCACTGGGCTGATGCCTAAGTGCAGTTTAAGTAGTTAGCTTAACGGATGCATATTGGTCCTTGGTGTGTGCCTTGCCTCCCTGAGGGAGGTGTGACAGGGTCCCACCCCCGACGGCCGCCACCTGGAGGCTGGGGACGTCTGGGCGGTCGGCCGCGAGGCAGGGCGATCAGGGTGTGACCGATGAAAATCCGCCATGAGGGGAGGATATAGGATGTCCTTAGCAGGAACCCAGCTGCGTTCTTCAGGTCCAAAACCTTCTCAGTCGTCCAGGTATTGCAGTTGGCCCTGTTGGCGGCGAGGATCTAGCCGGTCACGCACAGAATATACTTTTTCCCTAAGGGGAAGTGGTGTATGAGGTTCAAAGGACCCCATGGGGGGATTGGCCAAACTATAATGTACCGGTTTTGTACCGGGACACGTGGAAGGTAGGATTGATCCGGTAAACCCAAGGGAGCTGTAAACAGTAGGTGACCGGGCCTACCTACGCTGCTACCCGAAAGGGGCCGATGACTTTGGGACCGAGTTTGCGTCCCGCCGGGACGCTAGCCATACTCTATCTGCAACTCGGAAGTGGGGTCCTGGCCTACGTCGGCGATCCTGGTTTATTTTCATTTGCGATGCCTGTTGTTCCAATAAACGCCAGGAGCGATCCCATACTTGACGGCTATGCCGGTACCAGTATCCAGGGCGGACTGGTACCGGACTTGTCCTTGCTGTGTGCGTTGCCCCCCTGAGGGAGGCGTGACATAACGGTGATTGCTGTCCACTGTTAAGTGGAGAGAGTTGGAGCTTATATATATATCTTTTAATTTACAGGAATCACACAGTTCTCCTCCAGCTTGGTTCCTGTACACCAGGGGTAGTCGACTCCAGTCCTGGAAGGCCGGAGCCCTGTGTAGCTTAGTTTTCTCCCTGTTCCACCATAAATGATTCAGCTCAAGAGCTGTGTGGTAATTAGCACAAGGAGTTGTACACCCTGATCTCCATTGGATCTCGGTTGGATTTCTGTAGCATTCAGTCCTCTCAGCTCAGACAAATGAAAGTGAATATGAAAGTTCAAACCAGGAGACCTAATGAATGGCAGCATGTCCAATCACAGTGGTCCAGGTTTTATATAAAGAGTAAATATAACCTGCTTTTTTACCGTCACAGCTATTCGGTTCGTCCACCTCCACTCCTCCACCACCTTCTGCTCCCCGTCCTAGTCCAGGGTTGGGCTCCTTCGCCTCCTGCCTGGTCACCCAGCCAGATCTGTCAGCTTCAGAGTTGACGGAACCAACGACAAAGAGACGGGCTTCACCAAATCACTGTTCACATACTCATTTAAATTGTTTCAACAAATAAACACTCATGTCAACTATCTATCTATCTATTGAGGTCTCCTTGGTTGAAATATCAAGCACTTGTATATAACACTGGTGACCTTCTCTGCATTAAAATAGAAAAAACGCAATTGTTATAGACATGGACACACAAGGATCAGAAAATGAATATTGGTCTTTTTTAAGGTATACCTCAAATTAGCATGAATGCAACGCAGGAATAATTTATTGCCAATCACATTACAAACTAAATGACTACCAGAAGAAAGATGAAAACAAATATAAAAACCTAAATGTCTGGTGCGGATTTTCGTAGTGTATTTGTATATGTACCTAAATTATAATGATAAATTATTCATATATAAAAAGCAAACAATATGATTACTTTGTCCTCTTATCCACTAAAAACAGAAATGCAAAACTAGAAAAATGGTCCCTTCAATGTCAAAATAACACATTTTTATCACACTGGGGGGACATTTGGTCCCCACAATGTAATGTACTGTATACCTGTATCACATGCGCACACACAGACACAAACACATATACACACAGTAGTTGCAAAAAATATCAGAAGATTAGATCAGGAAAAGAAGGAGATAAGAATTAGGATTTATAAACTCCTGCGTTTTGTGATTAAGGCTGAGGTTAGATTATAGATATCATTAGATAGGGCTTTACAAACATTACGTGACCAAAACACCTATATCTGATGGAAAAGGAACTATGCCATTAAAAACAGTGGAAAAAACAGACCAGCTGCTCTTAAGTACTGAGTTATTAGTATCAATGACTGATATTGATAGTTGACATCCATCAAGTCATATATTACAGCTTTCAGAATATGTGCATGTTTCTAAATTCAGAAAGTATTAAGCATTTACCAAATCTTCTGCCAAAGGGACTTCTGTAGTATTTAGATTTGTTGATGTTTGATTGGTAAAGAAGCCGGTATTTTTTCTTAAACATAAATTGCTGAAACCAAGCAACACTTTGACGGAACAAACAGCTGCACAGTCTTATTGGAACTGCTGTGAAAGACTGGGCTTGCATCATTTATCTTATGTCAAGTGCCATTGTGCACAGGTTTTCAACTAGGTGGGAGGTACAGGGGGCTTCAGTCTGTCCAGAAAACATTATTTTCTCCTGCTAAACACAAAATGTTTTGAATGAATGCAGTGTAAGTTTTAAGAGGAGAGTCAGGCATCTGTTTGATTTCCTCCATTTTCTTGGATTAAATAGATTAAATGGTGGCTTCACCACCTTAAAAAATTACATTTAAACAGTGGAGAGAAAAAAGGGAAAAGGATTCACAAGCTGTCACCTGCCCTCCACCCCCCCAAAATCACTATTACTATTATTAACCATCATAATAAGAATATTATTTTTATTATTTTTTTCCTTTAGTGTTTTTTAATCTCAATGGCAAGCATTTTACACTAATTGCAGTGCAGTCAGATTGGTAGCATACAGCCACAGTTTATGCAATTACAGCAGCTGTGAGTGAGACTGCACTGCGTTGAGGAGAATGCACTGCGAGCCACCAGGCAATCAGACACACCTGCGCCACTCTCATTAAAGGCCCACTCACTGAGATCTTCACATGTGTCCTGCGTCTTGCGCTGTCTTTGCTGTTCTGCTCTGTCCCAGCCCACAATAGATCCAATTCCCCTCAGATCTTCTCGGTGCACTCGCCTCCTGTCCCATGCGTACCTGTAGGACTAACCCCCCTGAGTTTCGACCTCACCGGACCAGTGACCCTGACCCTTTCTTCCACATGCCGATTTCGGTTCTGTCTGAGACGAACACACAAACTGTATTTGTCTCATTCTATGATGGGTCTACATATGGGCAGTACTTGGTAAATGGACTGCATTTATATAGCACTTTTCTACAAAGCGCTTTACAAATTATGCCTCACATTCACCCATTCAATCACACACCGGTGGCAGAGGCTGCCATGCAAGGTGCCAACCTGCACACCGGGAGCAATTTGGGGTTCAGTGTCTTGCTCAAGGACACTTTGATGGGGCCAGGAGTAAGCGGGGCTCGAACCTGCAACCCTCTGGTTGCCGAACGAAAGCACTGCCTTCTGCACCACCATCTTCCCCACTTGGCACTGTTATAGGAGCCCAGGGGAGCCTTCTCTCCTATGAATGATAGCACATCAATCCGATTTCCTGTTTCCAGTGTAAAGCTGCACCTGCACCTCATGTCCGCTCCGTTCACTGCCCCTCGCTGTGATGACCTCACGCTCCGTTTGGATGTTAAGAGGCAAGAATGACTGGGACACAGGCAACACATTAATGGGCCGGATTGGCGGTGAGAGGCAGGGGGCCGGCAGGTCATGCGGCATTCCAGCTGTCATGCCAAGGCAGCAGAGGCTCGGTGGGGGGGGTAGGTGGAAATGGATCTTAAACCTTTCTCCTACAGAAAAGTAGGAGAGAGGAAGTTCTTCTAGAAGAGAGAAAGTTCTTTCTGCTGCCGCATGTGGGTTGGGCTACAGATTAATTTGCCGCGGATGTACCTACATACAGTAATCACATCTCACGACTGAGAGGGGCTGAAAATGGAATATTATGTCTGGCAGAAAAAGAGACTATTTCTCAAAAAATGACACATGCTTGGAAGCTTGGTTGCACCGGGCTTAAAGTACTCTGAAATGATATTTTTATAATGAATAGTGAACCATACAATGTGATTATATGATGATGAGTTACAGCTGGTAGAGCCTAAATAGATCTTACTTACACTTAACATGACTGTTAAATTGCATTGGTATCTATTTATTTAGTATATCCAAAGCAATACATAATTTAGAAACAGAATCAGCTGATCTCTGTACCAACCATGGAATCAGCATTAACCTAATCTACACAGCAACAGCAGCGACATTGCCTCACTAATCCTGCTCCATCAAACCACTTTTCTTTCACGTTCCAAATTTTGCTTTTGTTCACCACATTTTCGCAGGATAGGTGTGTGTTCGGGGCAAAAGGTAAACATCAAGGTTGAGTGGGTGGCATTCGGAGTCCTGTGATGGCAGGACAAAGGTGGGGGTGTGGTTCAATGGACCGTCGGGTGGGGGTTCTGCAAAACATGGGGGACGCCCTATGAGAAATCCGTCCGAGATATGCCATTTAGTATCTCCGACTGGCAAAAAGATGCCCCCCCTGTCTTTTGATCTGCGCCGCCCACCGACAGCCATTGATACAGCTGTCAGCTGTATCTGAAGCTCACCCTGGCAGAAACAACATTATCTCAAAGGCAGCACGCATGTCTCCACATAATCCCACAGAACGAGAGAGAGCGAGAGCAACGGAAATAAGAAGTCAGCTGGCTTCATGTCAGTCCGCCACCACCTCGTAAAAACATTCATGTACATGCCATATAAACTTGCCATTTTATGGTTCATAATCTGCTCTCCTCCCTCTCTTTTCAAAGCACTTGTTTCGGTTCTTGTTCTTACGCTGATAAACAGTGACCACAGAACATTCCTCTTCAAAACACTCAAACTTTCTGGGAGTTTCTCCTCAGCGAGAGGGCAAGATGAATGACTGGTTTCTGCAGTTCTGGCAGACATTTCCAGGTGGAATGGAACATGCTGTGCAGACTGATTCGGCGTGCTCATTTTTCACACCTGATGGACAGTAAAGCTGCATACATTGATTGGAGCCAAAACTTCTGTGTGATTGGAGCCCATAAGTGGCATTCTATTCAAGGGGAGCAAATCCTTTAAGGTAGCTGGGAGTGGAACTGCCAAATCACTAAGGCTCCTCCCACTTTCAGAATGACATCACTTCATATAGGCAATATGCAGGTGTACACACCTCATGGTATTTACTAGGATTATTTTGAAACATATGATCTGACATGTATCCAAAAAATAACTTACTGTAGAGGGATGGGTTACATTTTATGTGTGGTTTTGTGTATTCAAACCCACGACCTTTGCAACAGTTTACTTGTTAAGTTACAACAAGGAACTATTTTAACAGCAAAAGGGTTACACCAAGTCATAGTGGATATGAAGTAGAAGGCTGCACACAGAGATGTTGATAAAATAGGGCAAGAAATAGGGACAAGAAGTGCTTCAGACCTCTTTTACTTTCACATGATTATGTTAAAAATACTAAACCAAAGTCTACAGTCACATGTGTATCTGTGCTCTCAATCACAGAACAGAAAGGAATAAGAAATAAATAAAATAAAATAAAGACACAATAATCTGTGTGCTCGCCTGCTGCCCCTCCTGCCCCCCCCACCCATGTGGGTTTGATAAATTAACTTAATGCCAAGCAAATATTAATCACGCTGTCAGCACGCCTGAGCCACCGAGCAGCTGAGTGGTGCCACCGGCACACAGACTCATTTGTCAAAGCCTACGCCCCCCCCCCACCTCCTCTACACAGGCTCTTTCCATGTGGTCGACAGCGGGGTCCCTGGGGCCCCAAACAGCTAACGTTCACTTTGGGGTCAAAGGGCACCAACCTCGTGACATTTCTAGCAAGGGATGGCACCTATTATAAGCAAAGGGTTCAGTCCTGTGTGAATAATTATAATATGAATCCCTTGCTTGAAATGCTAAGTTTTTATTGGGAATGCTGTTCTTCCGTGTCACTGATAATTATAAGTGTTCGGTTGGGCAGTTTAGTTCCTGGCCAGCAAAGGGAAGAATCTGTGACACTTGTCACTGACCCTCAATAGTTGTTCCCCAAGCAGTATTAAATTCAGTGTTTTTTGTCTTTGTGTTTTGCATTCTTGTTTTTTGTGTGTTCGTCTCATGTTGCAGGGGTTCCATCTGGGTACGCTGGCTTACTCCTGTAGGCCAAATAAAGCCAGTTAGTGATCTTGTGTCTCTAAATTGCCTGCAGTGTGTTTGTGTGCATAAATGTGTGCTTCAGTGTACCCTGAGACAGGCGGGAGTGTACCCCTGCCTCATACCTTATGCTGCCTGGATAGGGTTCAAGCCCCCTGCTGGTCCCTGACCGGGAGCGGCCCAGAGATGTGTGGATATACTGTACCTATCAGTATTGTGCCTGTAATTTAGATGTATTTCAAAAGTAGGACTTTAGGTTTTCATATGCAGCATTTTTATAAATCCATTTTACTGCCTCTGCTTCTGGATCATGGTGGGACCTGGATTATGTCCCAGGCAGCACAGGGCAAAAGCTGAGGGAGATGGGCTGCCAATTTTTTAAATTATACATGCATTATATATTTTAAAAGCTGTCTGAAAACTACTTCTTACAAAATAAGAGAATTTGCAATCCACTGGTGGTGTAAAGGCACCTTAAAGTTGGCATTTAGCAGTCTTACACCGGTCCAGAGCATTCATATGTCTATATGTTAAAGAAAACATTAATATGTAGACACATTAATTTGCCAAATGTATATTCACTTGTTATATTACTACAGTTGTAATTAAGGCTGCATAAGGGTGGCAAAAGGGTGATTTTCTGTAGAATTCATACGGCAGTCACGATAAGAGAGCTGCAGTCAAGAAAGTTATTTCAATAACATCATTCAGTCAGCTTGAAACAACTATTCCCTAAAACAGATGGTGTAATGAGACTGGACTCTGTTGGACTTGAGTAAAGGTCACGTGCAAACTGTGAGAGGCACAGCATTATCTTCTTAACAGGGATTGAGAAGTTTTGCACTCCTGGGCCATTGATACAGTGCAAGTGATATCGATGAAATGTTTCTTGCCGAACTGACAAGAGGTGGAAAATGAAGATATTTTTAAAAAACGTCTCAAGCTTTAAATCTTGAAATGCGGAGGCCTCTAGTCACAGCAGCCCGCAGGCTTTATTAAGATGGACAAATAAAGTGGGTGCTGATACGTTAATGGATTTTCATTATAATTCCAGGAAACTTGCTCAATTTGGCCAGCAGAATATTTTATAGATAATATGCAGATTGAGGAGCCCGCTGGAGAAGCTCAGCCTTCAGGGAGCCTTTCCATCCCTTTGGTCTCCACTCAGCTGCCCGCAGCATGTGCAGAAGGTAGGGCACAGATCTACTGAGCTCCAGCACACAGAAAATCAACACATTCCCAAACACTTTCAAAATACATTAGCATCCTCGACGTTGACATTTTTAAGAAATGGAATACATTTTGAATGACCTTTTTCTCACCAGGGGCTAAAAATCATGAGAAACATACTAAGAGTTTGATGGGAAGTGAGTATGTTCTCTGTGGAAGAAGTTAGGGAAGGTAAAGGAAGATCCAGAAAACAACATATTCGTCTCCCATTGTATTTGCCATAGGGATGCATAAACTTCACCTCAGCCAACTATTATCTTTGACTCTGTTTGCTCCAGTGAAGAGAGTGTCTTTTTGTGCATTTCAGTGAGTACAACGGACTCTCCTGCATTCCAGGTGCATAGGGTGACGGCTTTAAAAAAAATACTTGCAAGCATGGCCATTCTTGTTGTTTTACGTTTGTTTATGTGTGTGTGTGTGTGTGTGTGTGTGTGTGTGTGTGTGTGTTTGTGTGGAACGAGGGCTGGCAGACAGTTGTGCTAGTGTTTTGGAGAAAATGGGTAGGGGAGGAGGGGAAAAGGCAGACTCCCAACAATAATCTGCATAACGGGTCACTCAGCATCAGAGGCAGACTGAGGCACTTACAGAGCCACTGAGGCAGCTACTACTGAGGCCCCACCAACTGTAAATCCCACATATATTAGCAATATATATAAAGATGAAGGTGCTAATGTTACGCATCTTATGGTATATATGCAATGTCATTATGGTGCGAGCCATAACACAAAAAATACTTGGTGTTAATTTTAAAACAATTTTGAAATGTAATCGTATTTAATGTTTTGTGGTCAAATTATGTTGTTGAGGCATGTATTTAATGAAAAAAGCATGTTTTTGGATTTTTTTAACTACTGCAATGCATGCTGGGTAAGATATTTGGGGGCTACTTCAATGTCATCATCTGCAACTGCTCCAACTTCCATAGGCAGGTCCTAGGTATGAATTTGGAAATGGAGGGGGGAGGGGCATGATCCATTGCCCTATATGTACATGGGCCAGGCGTGCCCATCAACCAGATCATGACATCTGTCAAGCAGAGGCGTAAATATGATTATTCCTTATGATGAAGATGTGGGGATTCAGGAAAAGGTGTCTCAGATGGCTCTGAGAAAGCTCAAGCAATATCATCATTGCCACTGCATGTTTGTATAGTTTTTTTTTTTATTATTATTTGTTCGAAGATTGAACATGAAGCTGAATGGGGTGGGAATTAGCTCTTCCATGAATTCTGTTACTTCTCGAAATCAGTTGCAAAGGTCCTGGGTTGGTCCTGAGCCCTTGGGACACACATGCATGTATGAAGAGAAATGACAACATCATTAAGAATAAGCAGACCATTCGTTTCTATACAAAGGTATAGTACACAGTTGTGGATTATAGGTTCATTAGGTAAAGCGTCACTTGGCTCAGTTTTGGAGGATTATGGGGTTTTGAGGCAAAAATGGCCTCCTCAGGAACCGCTTGTGAAACTTGTGTGAGCTGTCGACCAACTACTGGCCGATCACACCTCCCCCTAGAAGATTGACACATCATTATGATACCATCAGAATTATTTAATTAAGAAGATACTGGCTGTCATGATCCGCGTCCTCCCTCCCGAAGCCAGCCCTATGTGTGACCACACCCACCTCGTTTCCTCCTGTGATTCC
>JABFDZ020000022.1:17393898-17412279 GCA_019775955.2 Pollimyrus isidori
TATATGCTGAAAAAAAATCTGAGCTGATGAAGTAAAATTCTGCTACATAGGGATCTTCTGCGTTCAGACCTTCCACTTTGTCACGTCTGTTTGGGTCACTCAACATTACGACACTGTAAAGCGGGTAGCACACATGCAAGCAGATTGCTGGTTGTCCTGGCCTCGCCCTGCTCTCAGCGGAACGTGGCAGGATCTATATTTAGGAAGAAGGGAAGGGAATTACGCATTCTGTGATGATTCATGCTGAGATTTTAGAGTTTTGCTCACGTGTTCACATATGCAAATAGATACATGTATATAAAAAAAAAAACTCTGCGGGAAAGATGGCATGGAGCATGAAGACGGCTGGGTGGACAAATGTAATTAAAATATAATAATTGTCAAGCCACTTTTAGCATTGGACAGATGAAATATCTTAGGAGATTTGAGGGGCTTCAAATTGAGAATAACGTATAATATTATAGAAAAATTATTCTAAATCAGACAAAAGAAATCAAGTGAACATACCTGTATATATGAAGCCAGGGGATGGGTAGGGGGAGCTGGATGTGTTTTAGACACCCAGAGAAGCCATCAATGAATCAGAATCCATCCAGCAATTAAAGGTGCCATGATTCCAGCCTTAATCATCACTTCCTGAAGGAGCTAACAGGCTCTGGGACTTGGATTCTCTGTCAAAAAATGGGCACTTGTAGGATTATTGTAATTATGGAGATAACTCCTTGGTGTGGCTCTCTCCATTACCACAACGCTGCCACTGCACCCCCACTAAGACCACTCCATGGGGAGTAATTTCAAGGGAGTAAGTGCTAGTCTTTCACCAGTTGGTCTCCTAATGCTGCTTGGCATTCTGGGTGGGGAGATGGCTGAGGAGAAACCAGGTGAACACCTAAGAGAAAAAGGCATCTGATGGCGCCACCCTACTGGGCGGGTCAGGTGATCTGGTGGTGTTTGTTGTTGAGCCACTTTGTGTACTGAGGTACCAGTGTGTCCTTCGGAGCTCCACAGTGCTCCTCACCACTACAAGAAAAATAGCGAATCATGTCATATTTTTTAAAAATGTACCAGAGTCACACTGGGCTCCTGAGCTCATTTAAATGCATATAATTCCTCCACATATGGGGGGATCAAGGCTGATTGACAGACTTCTCCTGTTTGATTTTCTGATTAACTAGAAACAATCTAAATATATATCTATGCATCAGCCGATGCATTGCATTTAAATACGAGCTGTAGTATATGTTTACATTTGGGGCAGGGACAAGTTTGTGTCTAAAGCGAAAACTTGACATTTTTCTGTTTTTTATTAAATGACAGTTTTCAGTTTTATTTTTTGGCACTGATAATGTATAAATTATGCAGTATAATTAACTTTATAAAATAATGTTATATAAGAGGCTTTGGATAATTATGCTTGCCAACTAGATATAAAATAATGGCATTATTTTTTATCATTTTAATCATTTGTAGTATTTTTTTCCTAGCCAGACTCAGTTGAAAATCCATTTTAACTGCTCACTTCTCCGTGTTATTTTTTAGATTGGAAAAATAGGACACAGTAATTGTACTCCATAGGGAAGTGGTTTGATTTTGATGCATTAAAAAATAGCGTGCATTAGAAAGGGGGGGCTTTGGTGAAAAAGTAGAGGAGTTCAACATAACAGGAACCCATGTCCCGCTGCAGACTTTTACAGACTTTTTGCAGACTGTTAGCATCCATGTTTCCATGTTAATAGGCACTGGACTGACGGACAATTTGCAGGGTGTGACACCGGCTACTGGTGTCT
The DNA here is from genome assembly GCA_019775955.2 of Pollimyrus isidori. Lineage (NCBI taxonomy): Eukaryota > Metazoa > Chordata > Actinopteri > Osteoglossiformes > Mormyridae > Pollimyrus > Pollimyrus isidori. Next base: position 17,395,686 of record JABFDZ020000022.1, read on the forward strand.
GTGTGGGCAGGGATCTCCAGGAAGAAGCAAGTAAGTGAAACCCTGAACAGTTTACGGGTAACTTGAGTCACCTGACCACATGGCTGGGAACGGTCAGAGGAAATTCACCTGGACACACGGGTGATATATACAGCAGAGCCACAGATGCTGGGGAGAGATTTGAACCAGCAGCCCTGGAAGTATGAGACCAGCACAGTATCTATGAAGTCCTCATGCCTCCATCTGCAGTTCCAGCAGGATTTATGTACAGTTATATGTTGTTCCATGTCATTTCTGCATATTTTTTTTCACACGCCTATATTTCACTTATAAATTATGTATAAAAGAGCTCAACAAACAGAAACCTGCTCATGATCCCATCTGGCAGCAAAGGTGTCCAATTTTCTCCCAGCCATTATTTTTGCCGGAGTGATGAATCGGCCATGTTGTCGGATCTCCTCCAAGTGACGCCTCAGTAAATTGCGCTTTTCTAAATTTAGACTAATTAGGCTCCCCGTTTATGTGTTCTTGCTTAGCCAACTCCCATAGCCCCCTTTTCTTCTCACCTCTCGGCAGAGCTCCTGCCGACCTCTCCACGTCACGGTGCATCACGCCGGGTCGTCACCTTCAGCCTGGTTGCTCTGGGAACAGCCAAATGACCGCTGTTCCCAGCGATGGTGTGCGATTTTGGCTCTGGCATCTGCGTTTCAAAAATGGCGAGATGACATCCGCCAAGAATTTAGCACCCAGCGATGGGAGTACTCCCTCTATGGGAAAACTCAAATGGACCACCTCCAGTAGGCGCTAAGAGGAAGTCCGTTTATACCGGAAGAACTGGGAGAGAGTTGTCACAAACTGGACGACCGGCTGGCAGCCTCAAACATTGGGGTACATTATCATTGTTCATTCATTGCATCTTGAGGGAAACATATCCAGTATGCATGTCCACAACAGAAAAAAGGATTGTCCTTTATCACGATTAAATTTTTCGGTTTTGCTGTGGTGGGTTGGCGTTCATCCTCAGTAAGTTCTTGCCTTGTGCCTGCAGCTTCTGGGATCCAGGGCTCCGGACCCCCCACAAGTGGGTACTAATAATTTGGTGAATGAATTTTGATCCCATGCAGGATGCGAAATTGGGAAGCCTGTGGTGTTACTGAGGTGGCAGAGCCCCCCCCCATCCCCTGCCACCCCCTTGGCCAACATCAGTGAGTTGGGGTTATCAGACGTGTCCATGATAACTCTAGGGAACCTTAGCAGTGAATCTGCCAGCCTGATAAACTGCTGTGTTTGCTGGTTGTGGGGGTGATCAGTTGACAAATTTAGCATATTAATTTTTGCGACAATACAGATGCATTGTTGAGAGGCACCAGGCAGGCACTAACATCCTATGTTTTAGGTAAGAGTGCTGCTTAAAAATTAAAAACAATAGATATCTGACATTCCCAGGATTCCCATGTAAATTTTGCACATACCAGTGAAGTGGAAGTAGCTTCAAAATGTCAACTGCTAAGTCAGGTATGGTGGTATACTCTGCAGGAACTGTTCATGAAATCATGATGGTAATATTACAAATGCAAGATGGGACCTAGCTTTAGCCTATACACTCCAGGGCTTATGAACGGCCAAGTCTCCAAAGGCCCATCATTCAAAGCAGAGCCCAGCTTCAGGGTTAAATGGACACCATTCCCCCAAATCAGGTTATTGGGTCCACATACCCTTGGCAGATGACCTAATAAGAAAATCAGATGGCTTTTCTACCTAATAAATGATTCAGCAAAGTTCTTTCTGCCAGTAAATTAGCGGCGCCACAGCCAAGGCACAAATAAGGCCAGAACAAATCGCTACAGCTTGTTATCCACCTCGATTGCTACTCTGAATATTCAAATTAAGTTTTTTGTAAACCGTAAGGGAATCAAGACCAGTGAGGTCTGATCAGGACCCAAAAATAGCCAACAAGATCTAAAGAGCCACTTCATCTCTTTCGTTCTGGTCTTCAAGGTGCGAAAATTTGACATGCATAGGGATAATTCTCTCCAAAAAATGAATCTTTCTTTAATTTTTTAAAATATTTTCTCTCTACAACTAAAAGTCTAGCTTGAAGTTCTCCCCAGATCAATCAATGCATTAAATATTTGCCTGGATGCTTTATTGAAGTAAGATCTGAAACACACAATCACTGGCGTTATTTCCATATGAAAGGATTTTTATCATCCTATTCCGTTACGTGAGGGTTTAGAGGTTTATCTCGACACTTAATGCGCTTAGTTTTGAAAATCACAGGAGTTTTATACTCAAGTGAATGATGCAACATCTGTCTTTTTGCGAGAGCCCTGCTCTTGCCGACAAGGATTTCAAGAGTGACGTCTTGCAGAAGGAGTGTGAAGCCTTTACTCCCAGATGGAGTTGTTATCTGGCTGGAGATGCTGAAAATGGCTGTGATTTAAACAACAAAGGCGGGGAGGTTGAGCTGTTGTCCTTGTCATAAGTGGTGATTTTATTTTTTTTCACGCTGCATTTTAAGAATAATCAATTTCTGTCCACCTTTGTATTGTATGGGTTTTAGTGAAATGTAAGGGGGGAGGGGCTTGCTTATAGTTTTTTTGTCCCCAAAATCTATTTGGGCTAGCCCATTAATTGCACCATGTCACAGTTGCAGTGCATTGTGGGATGCCTTGCTGTTTGAGGGGCTTCGTAAAACTACATAATTATGGCTATTATCTGTAAATTATATAAGCAAACACGAGCCTGTTGTTGCTGCCGTCCCTGATAAACATGAAAACATGAGGTATCGATTTCTTTGTGCTGTTCCTGCCCAAACGCATTCCATTCAAAGTGTCTGACAAGCAGCACTGACTTTGCTTTTGAGATGTATGGCATGTAGAGTGAAGGGCATCGGCTTTGGGGTGTGAACATCTCCGAAGAGGGAGAGTGAGCCCCTTTAAAGAAGCTGACTTCTGGAGAAACATTAGATGGTTGAAGGCTGAACTCTGCTAACCAGGAGGGCCGGAGGTGTATAGCCATGTGGTGCCTCTACATTTTCTTTTCTTTTTAAGTTTTGAAGAGGAAGACTACTGAATATGCGTCAATTGTAGATTCAAGCTCTAGCTCTATAACCATCCATGAAAAACATTTTAAACTTGCAATAGACTATGAGGATCTATTATTATTGGTAAATGTTGACATTTTTCTGGTCCTGCTACTGTATGTGTTCCTTCCCATTGCGAACTGTGTGTTGACACACTAGATTGCAGTGTGTGATCACCTATGTCCTGTGATGAGCTTGTGTTCACTTGGAGAATGCATGAGGTTCTTTGAGAGTTACATTCTTTGGGTTCTCTATTGCTCTTAATATTGTTCAGGCTTCAAAATTCCGGGCCTTCATGAGGCCCATAAGACTGCTCTCTTCCACTGACCCTTCATTCCTTCTACCTACAGAGATTAAAACATTAATCTGCAGCCCTAAACTGGTCCTGCCAATCACCAGGCTTTACCAGTGGACGGTATTGATCACTGTGGACACTGACTGCCACAGCCCTACATTTTGACAATTTACATTCACATCTGTATTTTTATTTATTCACCTCATTTAAAAAATAATGTTACTTTTATCTATATGATTTATTCTGTTTCTCTTTTCTGAGGTGTTACAAAGTCCTATTTTTCCTCTGGAGGTCAATAGTGTACCATCTGTCTGCCCTTGCATCCATCCAACCATCATTCCAGATCTATCTATCCTAGTTTGTTGTTATGAAATAAAAGTCAGTATATTGTAACTGAGGTAAATTCAATAACATATTTCTCATGTAGTAAAACTATTTATTACAGCATATAAAGCTTTTTCTGAGATATTAGATGCTAATAGACAAAGAGGCTACATTTTATCACTGAAGCATCAGCTTCTATCATATTCATGATAATAACTTTTTTATGGACATACCCATTCACTCTTTTTATGCTGACATAGGTTTATGCTCAATTTATGCAGAAATGTATTCTAGCTAAAATAGGCTTCCTACAATTACAGATTTGCATAAATAGGACTTCATTAAACTACAAAATTACTGTATTAAAGTGGTTTATATTGTGAAGCCTTGTTCTGCAACCAGGAACTGTACTGCATCTGGTTTGCTCGATGCCCTCAGCCCATTCTCCTCCTGGGTACCAGAGAGACATAGCTCACTTTTTGAAGACCCTCTGGTACTGAACCCCTGTCAGTTTGCGCATCTGCAGCTAGAATCTATCTGTAGCCCGTCACGCTGAAATTGTGGAGCTGTCCATAGTTACGGGTGCTGAATTTGTGATCGTCCGCCTCTGGGTCGACTGGCGCTGTCCACAGTTACTGATGCTAAATCTGTGATCGTTGGCCTCTGGATTGACTGGCGCTATCCATAGTTACTGGTGCTGAATCTGGGTTGACTGGCACTGTCCACAGTTACCGGTGCTAAATCTGTGATCGTCGGCCTCTGGGTCGACTGCCACTGTCCACAGTCACCAGTGCTGATACCGTGATCGACTGGCCTCCGGGTCGACTGGCGCTGTCCACAGTTACCTTCAGAAACTCAAATTCACCTTGGCGTGTTTTTGGACATTTAGAGCTTGGGCAGGGACCCAAGTGCAGGTCCCAGGGGCATGAGGCAGCAGGTTTGAGAGGCATGAGGCAGCAGGTCTCAGAGGCACGAGGCAGCAGGTCTCAGAGGCACGAGGCAGCAGGTCTCAGAGGCATGAGGTAGCAGTGCTGAACACTGCACCACAACAACTGCCCCTGCTTGCATTCATAACAACAGGTAATTAAATTTATTTAAAAACAGTGATGGTGTCAGGATATCTGAATTCAGGATTACTTTTTATGTCTTTGTTGGTAGGGGTGCCATATTCAGTGTTTTCCACTGTTTTATTTCCATGCTTATCTGCACAAATATAAATTAAAATTCTAAATTCAGCCAAATTGCTTGTAGCAAAAACAGCAATATTAGCTAATGATATGGTATTTTTCATCACTATTACCCTGTAAGAGCAAGAAATTGCAATTAGCTGGCACAGAATGTTTTTAAAGGGGAATTTTAATGGTGACTGGCTCTCGGGTGGTATAATCACAATTCAGTTGGAGGAGCGTCTTTTAGGAAGTGCCAGAACACATTGCCCGAAGAGGCAGGGAAGACACACCAATGAATCGTTGCTCCCCAGGACAGCCGAACCAATTAGGATGCAGTAGTGACAGCTCAGCTTACGCCGGCTGACGAGGCTTCCTGCAGAGTCAGGGACTGAAGAAGATGGCCTGCTTCTCCAGCGCAGTCCAGAGCTGCGACCTGTGGAGGTGTCTGGCATCCTGTAGATGAGCAGGACTGCTGTGACATCCCAGCACACACATACACACAAAAACCAGTTTGACATGTGAAGGCAATAGAAAAGCTCACCAAAAAAAACTAGAGCCATATTAGATGGGAAGACTTTGTCACTTCCCTAAAGAGCGTCATGAGGAGGATCGGAGCGGATCCTGTCACACCATGAAGATTTATGATAAATGGGGCTGGGGGGCTGGGGGGAGGTTCTTCTGACTTCATAATGAGGCCCCACTCAGTTTGGGTTAGCTATGATCACAGCTGTAACACCTACCAGATTACTACCACTGACAAGCTCTTAGTTATTCTCAATCCAGCTGCTGTACTTAATGCTTCTGATTAATTTTCATTCTTACTTTTCTCTACCTAAGACTTTCATCGAGAGCTGTTTAGTATCATTTACATAATTGAATATTTTCCAGGAAAAACACCCTGATGCACAGAGAACAGGCTGTAATTGGGGAAACTCAATACAACCATACATCAGATGATGCCCCCCCACATACACACATACACACCCCACCCAGTATGGCAAAATTTATAACCATTACGTGTATTTTAGCGAGAAGTCTAAATTAATAATATCATTGAAGCAAGTTCTTTATTTTCATTTTACCGTGAAAAATAGAATCCATAAATAAAGCTGATTTGTCGTTGCAACGAACTATGAAACCAGCCCAGCTCTGGGCCACGGGCAGCTGGCTACCTGCCTGCATGTCGTCTCCCTACGCCCATGCCACCTTCCTTGACACCACCTCCCGTATTATGATTGTTCTTGTCTTGACCCCTGGGCCAGTAAAGGGATTTGTATGTTAAATGCGATACATGGACTTGCCCCTTTCAAGAGAACTGCAAGGCATGTTCCTAGAAAGAGCCTCTTGATTGGTTGCCAGCAGCACCTCTTGATTGCAGTGCCTCTTGATTGGTTACCTGCAGTGCATGTCGTTGACTCATCTCAGCACGGATATAATAATAATGGTTCAAGACTCCACAGGTTTGCCCTTGTTGTTTTTTCTCCTCATGATTTGCTTTGTCCTTCCTACTTTTCTACCTTTGTTTGCTTATAGGTCTCTCTTTTTTGTTACTTGTGCAGGTCCTTCTACTGATATTAATTGTCTAAATTCATGCAGTTCAACTTCTCCATTAACTCTCCTTCCATGATACAGACATGCTGTTTTTATTCAGGAAATGGCAGATTAAATACTGTCGCCTGCCGCCTTCGTCACCATGGTATTTTTATTTCAGAAATTCATCATACTCTGCAGAAAAACAAACAGCTATTGCCTTACCAGGACATGTTTTGGAGCTTTACAAGCAAGCAGGCGAGTCTATGTCCCCCGTGGCACCTGCTGTCAAAAGTGTGACATCTGGGCCATGTAACCTATGCTTTCTTGGGTTTTGCAGACTGATTTTATTGTGTAGGACCTAATTTTGCAGCTGGATACAGGGAAGGTGCCTGGCTGCGACATATCTGTTGAAGAACGTGAATTCCAAAAAGAAAAAAAAAAAAAAAGTGGGTTACAAACTCCTGAAATGCAAACAGTGATGTCTCCAAATCTACTTCCTGTTTGTTTTTGGTATGAAGGCTGTGACATTCCTAGTTCTGGTTGTTTAGTGGTCTTTCTGCCTTGCTGGACTCCAAACGTTAAGCAAGTGAGAGCATAAGCCTCATGATGGGAATTCCTGATGCAGAGTAGCTGCTATGGCACGCTGCCACCCATTACACGTGGTTTTATGCGCCACAATGTATTATTTTACCCACTAAACTGCTAATGCCCCCCCCCCCCCCATGTCTATATTCTTTTTATCACTACAGGCGGCATCTAGCTATCAGTGTTTAACCTATAACAGAATGTTGATTTCAAGCCAGTTTTTTGGCACAAACATCAACAGTTATTAAGTGTGAGCATTTATCCAGCAAAGTATCAGTGAGTGTCAATAAAAATTAGTAAATAGGCAGAATCCAGCTATCAGGGTTTCATCTGGAAAAGACAGATGACTTGAAGTAGTAGTTCTTTGCCAAAAAAAGAAAAGTATCTGGTTATTAAATGTGACCATTTATTCTGCAAAGTGTCAGTGTATCTCTATAATACATCATTATATATACATTTGGAACATTGGGTTTAGAGTTTCGTAGAAAGGGTAACGTTAAATAGCTGGATGGCTGTCAACCCTGGAAACCTCTTTGTTATCCAAGGCCGGCTTCTAATGCTGCGTTAGAGCAGACTTTCAATCGAACAGGATGGAGGGGGCGCTGTGAAGTGGATGGGCCAGACCGGCCTTTTCATCAAAGTGCAGACTGACAGCACGGAGCGGGGATTGATTAAGCAGGGCCGTTTGACGTCTGTGGCCTTCTGTCTGGGGCGGGGGTGTCCTGCCATGGGGACGCATGGGTGCATCAGCGCTGAGTTGTGGCAGGAAGGTTTATCACAGGGTCCCGGCGTTTGTCAGTATTCGCAGCACGGCCGCAGTGCGGTAAATAACACAGCACAGCGAGGTCGTTTTGCCACATCACATGGGCGGATTTTATTATTGACAGCGTTTGGCTGATCCGGAACCAGCGTGGGATGTGAGACCTTGGCTCCACATGGTCCCACCTTACTCACCAGGGTAGAAAACTCCTTCTGTAACCTATAGCCTTTATAAACTGTGGTACGGTTTTGCAGACAGTAAATAGTGATATAGTGTGTGTAGTTTTATAAATGATCAGTGTTCCCAGTGGTATAACAGCAAGATCCTCAGTCACCTGCAGTCCCAAGCCTGAAACAGAATACTGTGATAAAAGGGAGGGACAATCCACACACAGCTTTCGGTTTGACTTAAGGGTGCTTATTGCTAACCAAAATACATAAACAAATCCAAGGGACCATGACGCGTCAAACAGGAGGCAGAGAGGACAAACCGGGATTGACCAGGGCTAACCTACACATGAGAAACACAGCAGGGACCAGCACCACAACTAACACAAGCCTCACTAGCATCTACAATAACCAAACTAAAGGATAATGCATAGACAGGAACATATATATATATATATATATATACATATATATATATATATTATAACAACCAGGGCTACGTGAGGGACAAGTGCAGGGCATAACAACTGACTAAACACTGGGGAGCGCAGGTAATGAGGAACAGGTGAGGGTAATTAGAAACAATACAGGAGTACATGGGATGGGCAGCAGAGACCCCTGATGGCAAAACGAAAACTGTGGAGAAAGATCATAAAACAGAATGGACCACAGTGACTGAATTTTCTGCATGTTTGGCATTTAAATCAGCATGTATGTGTCACGCCCCGATTGTCTGCTCCTCCCATGTGCCACGCCCCCTCGTTAACCCTGTGTGGATTCCCCGTGTTTACCAGCTATTCCTGACTGTTGTCATTAGTTCATTGTATTTAGTTTGCGTTTCTGTTTTTTTTTCCCGACTCCGGTCATTGTATTGTCAATGTGTCATTGCATGCCTTTTGTGCAATTAAACCCCGTGTTCCCCCATTCCTGGGTTTCAGTGCATTTGTCTGCGCTCCAAGCGCATACTGCCATGAAAGTATGCTGATGAAAAGTCAAAATGAGATCCGTTTTTCTATTTTTCCGATGTTTTGTTTTAAATGATACATGTGAACTAATTTGTGGATTTTTTACAGGATGTGTGCCACAGTGTGACCCATATTGACCTTTCCCTCATTCAAAGTAAGAAGGCTGTGAGATTCCTGGTTCTAAATGGAGACACAGACGTGATAAGGAATAGGGATTTCGCCGACTGTTATGTCACCTTGGTGAGGGGTAGAGGGACAGAGCTGAAACAGAGGTGACACAAACAGTGCTGTGTTTCATAGACAAATGGGAGAACCCCAACCACAGGAAGAAGCATTGGGACCTGGAAAAGGTAACCTGACTGAGGCCAGCACTTCCTGTAATATGACCACAGGTAGCAATGGTAACTTTACCCAGCACTGTTTATCTTAAGAGGTCTGTTACTAGTCCAGAGTCTGGGAAACATCGAGAGTGTAAAAGGCCCAAAAGGCTGGGAAACATCTCTGGAGGCGGTGACCTTTTGCACAAAATACTAAACCCTGGAGCTTGACTCGGGAGGCCTGACATGGGTGATGGGCCAGAAATGTTATCAGAAGTCTAGGGTGGCTGGAATGTGACACTCGGGGCAAGGGCCCCACCCTATCGGAGGGGAGGTGATGGATTGGAAATGATGTTTTTCTGTTAAAATCAGAGCCCCAGTTGTGTTAGGCCTGTGGTGTTTGTCTCTTTCAGAAGGTGTGCCAAATAACACTCATGTCACTTCTGTAAGCCTTAAGCTGGTATTTGAATGTTGAATTTCCTGGTTTGTGAATCACTCCAGACAACAATAGTCATGAACCATTTCTGAGCTTTCTGTTTGTTTTACCTGCCGCATGTCACCTTGCAATATCACTGAAGACTCTGGGGAAGCATTTAATAATGTCAGTGAAGCATTAGGCCACATGACAGTAAATGAGCTGGGGATGTGACTGAAAGGTTCAGGGTTCAAGCACCGCAACTCACCACTGCAGTGGGGATCGAAGCCAAATGCCTGCTTGGGCGATGATGTCGCGTGGCGTGGTTAATGGCCAAAGACTGGCCTACCTAATGATAATGCGATGTAATGTGATGGTTCAGGTCCTCTGGGGAGAGCCCAGCATACAAAGCATTGCCTTTTTATTGTCTTTGTTTCTTTTTAGTGTGGAATAAAATGCACTGATATTCAGTATAAGTGTATTTGCTTAATGAGCAGTTTTTTTGCCCTCCTTTAATAACCTATTGTGTTTAATTTTACAGTAAAATGTGTTTGTTTTACTTGTTAGTGCACTTGTCAGAAATTTGCGATATGTTACCTGTGCAGAAACACTGGAAATGTTGAAATATGAACTTAGCTGTTTTTGTACGACTTTAACGCTTTGTACGAAATTGATACTAAATCACAGAATTAAGGAGGCATCGCTTATGTGCTGAAGAGGACACAGGCGGCTGTATCGCAAGCATTTCAACCCCGTTTCAACCTCCTCCCTGTCGCCTTTAATCGTGTGAGATACAGTGGTTGTAAATCTTCTCTCTGAGGATTTTAATGCGTGAGCGCCCCTCTGATGAATAAAACATTCTCAGCATGAAACAGAGTAAAACAGGAATGTGTCATTAAGGACAGTGTCTTGGCATTATATAAACAAAAGGCAAAGTACATGTGTTGGCATCACTGAATTGGTCTATGGGCATTTGTGTACCCAGTGATGGACTGACATCCTGTCCAGAGCTGCCACTCCATGTGGTTCCACATAACCCACTTTCCCAGAACGCCTTGGGGCAATCACCCATTGTGGTATAGTGCCCACTAATGGTGATTACCGTGAAGACGCAGGCATTTGAGGGCCACAGCATGTCTTGCAAACTCAGCAACGCTGTCTGTGCTGTTGTGGGTTTGAATCCCAGGGCTTGCTGAGTTATTGCCCTGTTGGGCGCCTGAGCGAGGCCCTAACACCCAATTGTTCCATAGACATGCTGATCCTGTTTTCTGAATTGTTTGGCGCTGTGGGAAAATAAATAAAAAGTCTTTCTGACATGAGTTGAGTCAGACAGGTGAACACGAGCATGCGATGCAAAGACTGGAGAAATGAAAACAAAAGACAGCAGTGCACAACTGCATTAGCTAAGTGAGATGCCATTGAATGCTATAGTCGATTTTCTTTGATGTCAATGGCATGTGGTGTTTCATAGAAGGACTGTGTGGGGGAAAAATGGCCCAATTTTGGAAACCGTAAATTGTTGTCACATTTGATTGCCTAGCACTTGCTGTGAGATCTGTGCATGGCAAGACCTAAGCTTGCTGGATCATACGCCACGTGCTTGGCTAAATGAGCCGGGGGCTGGGCCCCCCATGCTGATTGCGCGTCGAATCCCAGGTCTCAGCTGCCTAGGTTACTCTTGGCATTCAGTTTCGGCTTTGTGATGCTAGAACCTAGAATCTGCGTCTCAAGCTGCCCTCTTCATATCCAGTTGCACCTCCAGTCCCACTTGGTTTTTTGCATGTGCTGAACGTTGGTCGCCCTATTTTCCTGTGGGTCTCCTAGAATGCATGATTAGGAAGCATTAATGAACAACAACAATAAGACCATTATCAGTGTTCAATATTATCTAAGTATTTCACTTGTGTCTTAATATGTGCTGAGCTTTACAGCAAAAAAAATCCTTAAACAGATTCATATTTATTTCTATTTAAAATAAATTTGATACAAACTTAACATCACTAACTACATTGTTACTAACTCGTTAGTGAAGAGCAGTTTGCAACAACTCCTTCTACGAGCCATGTTTGGTTTAGTGTTCCATTACGAAGACACTCTTACCTTCTAAACATGTTAATTAATATGATAATGTTGTACGGTGGAACTCCACAAACATCACTAGGGGCAAATTTGGACATTAGACGTGTCTATTTTGCTCATTCTATGAAATGGAATTTTGCTTCTAAAACTTAAGATGACATGTAGAGAGAGAAGACGAGAGTGCGAGTAAAATAGAGGAACAAAAAAAAAAGCTAAAAAAAAAACATTAACCAGTAGATAAACAGTCATCTGCATAAAACTCAACATTTAGCTGGGAAAACAAATGTTTAGCAACGCAAAATTATCAAAAGTAAAACCAACGCAATGCACTCATTCACAGCTTGTGTATACTTGTCATAGTAGTAGTTTATGAAGGTTAGTGTCTTTCACCACATGACCACGCTCTGCTTGCAGGACTCTTAATGACCGTTAATGCTACTTCTTGAAATAAAAATGAGCAAAACTCTGATAAAGAGTTTAAAGAGTTTCTTCCGAGATCACTAGAAAGATCGCTACGTCGTATTAAAACGACAACAAATTAAACTGAGCCAAAAAAATAAGTAGATACGAATGAACGAGGGAACGTTTTGTGTATGCAGAACAGGGCGAAGGACCAAAGTGGAGGAATAAGGTTCAAACATAGCAGCATCGATTCATCCCTTCGCTTCGACACTCCAGACAAGTGCGTTGCCACCTTGGAAAATAGTCCATTGTCACCAAGGAAATTCTGCTGGAGTTTCAAAAGATCTAATGAAGCTAAAGATAAATTTAATTGTTCCCTCCAGGTCAAGTACCACATTTATATTTAAATCACATACACACATGCAAAACCTGAAACTAAGACACAACTTCCACCAAATGGAAGTGACAGTTCGTTCAAAATGTTTGATTTGTATAACAGAAATACTTAATAATACATCACAATACAAATCAAATGTCATAAAAATAATATTCCAGAATTAGGCCTATAGAGAATACTGTACGTTTACTACAGCATATTTATGATTAAATGGGGGATATGTCATAGCAACATTCTAGGAATGTTCTTTATTTTCCTGCCAAAATCAAAAAAGACAAAAATTCAACATGAAAACAGGCACGATGGTTTCAGAACGGTGACCCTTCTGCCACGTTTTCAGCTCTACCTAAAGAGCCCGTGCAGCCATAACTCACAAAGAATAACACACCTCCGAAGGATCTTTATGTCATGCTTTTACAGTATTGAAGAGTAACTACTATCTATGTAATGGTGTTACGTAATTAAATAAAATAAATGTCATGATACATGTCAGTTACTGAGAAAATATGCAATTATATTACAGATACTAATAAAAATGTTGATATTACAAAGGGGTTACATCCGATAATATTATTTTCAGACAAAAACCAAAAAGCAAATTTAAAAGGGATATAACAATCCACAGTCCGATTCAGACTTCTTTTTATTGGAGGGGAGGGTGGGAGGTGAATTAAAAAACATCAGAAATTTTTGCAGTTGTTTATCTTTGGTGTGCTGTTGAGATCAGTGGCAGGAAGACATCATCTGACATGCCTGTCTTTCATCTATGACACCGAGAGTTTTGTCCACTAGATAATCAAAATGGTGGGTCTGCATTCTCAGGGTAATTATCCAACTTAAGCGAATGAAACTATGCTAGGGTTTACTGCAGGAGCACTCACTCAATCGTGATTGGAATGTCACATGACAAATGTAGTTGAAAATAGGAAAATATTTACAGGACATACAGCTCGCTATAACTTCCAACAGAATAATTTTGTTACGGGTGTTAAATGTTAAATGGGAAATGAGTTTTGTGGCGTTAGTGATGAGACCTCGGCGCTCTGCAGCTGCCGCGATAGCAGTGGCTTTGGGGTCGGCTCTCGGTTCTGTCATGTGCTTCCAGAAGATCACGAACGTTTGTACTGCGGTTTCAGTCTCAGTTTCAGAACCGTCGCGCCGTTAAGGCCGATTGTAACATTCATTGTGCTGCTTTGCATCGCTTCCCCATGCGTGAATGACTTCTTTGGCATGTTTGCAGACAATGCAGGTCAGCAAATATGTAGAGACCAATGTGCCTTTTCAGCGTTACAGAATTGGCGTCATGGGGGGGGGGGGGCAGTCGCAGGTCGTGCCCCCCCAAGAACACAGCCATTTATTTTAACTTTATTTTTTAGTAAAGATGTTCATACTAAAACAGCGTGTGCATGCAAAAGTAGGGGCTCAGTATACATACCACGTGAAACATGTAAGTGAAATTTTAAAATGTATCAAAATGGTTTATCAGTATAATATCCCTGGTTATTAATTCATATTGACACTGGGAAAATCCATTAAAATATCAATATTTTTAAGGGTTGCTTCTTACACATGTCTCATCTCTAGCAGAGCCCAGCTAGTAAGTGAAGGTTTGGAATAGATCAAATTACAAAAACACGGAACAGAAATCAAGGCATCATGTATGAATGTCTCATGCACTCAATAAATGTCTGATCAGAGCTACGTATGAAAATTACTACAGTACTAAAGCCAATAAAAAAAAACTTGATTTTTACCACAAAACTAAACTTCTAGTAAGTTATTAAATTAAAATATTTTATTCAATTATAGAGAGGGTGCGATTTGGACATGAGGCGGAGCTGTGCTCAGACAGGGGGCATTTGGGACATAAGGAGGCGGAGCTGTGATCAGACGGTGCAATTTGGACATACGGAGGCGGAGCTGTGCTCAGACAGGGTGCGATTTGGACATACGGAGGCGGAGCTGTGCTCAGAAAGGGTGCGATTTGGACATAAGGAGGCGAAGCTGTGATCAGACAAGGTGTAATTGGGACATAAGGAGGCGGAGCTGTGCTCAGGCAAGGTGCGATTTGGACATAAGGAGGCGGAGCTGTGCTCAGACAAAGTGCGATTTGGACATAAGGATGCGGAGCTGTGCTCAGACAAGGTGCGATTTGGACATAAGGAGGCGGAGCTATGCTCAGGCAAGGTGTGATATGGACATGAGGAGCGGATCTGTGCGCAAACAGAGTGCAATTTGAAAATAAAGAGGTGGAGCTAGGCTCCTGACTGTCCTTTAAGCCCTAAATACTGTACATGAGGGAAGGAACTGTAGGGGACACCCCCCCCTCATTAAAAGTATTGCTCTTGCCACGCCCCCCCCCCTTTAAAAGTATTGCTTTTGCCACGCCCCCCCGCCCCGTTTTCCCATCCCATTTGCGCTACCCTCATGTGGTTTCCTCTGCATTACCCTGAAAATCCAATCCTGAAATGTGATCCAGGTCAGAAATTTCCAGTATCCTTAAGAAAGCACCAGTCTCACTTTGCAGGAATTCTGTCCACTTACTTTTACATTTAAAATCTGTGTCTCTAAAAATTCCAGACCATAATTTTCCATTATCCTTAGCCTTGATGCCTTGCCAGTTTCTGGGCAAACACAGACTTTCTGTCGGAGTGGCAAAAATCCAAATTGGACATTAGTAATTACATTACAAGGAAAAGAAAAGTAAGTTACATCTGCCACTTATATGGAGATACATTAGTCAAGGTCTTCAGCTGGACAGTAACACAAGTGTCATCAGTTAGTAAAGACTCATTGATGATTGTGTTCTGAGAGTCATCTAAGCTGTGTGTTTGTGCTACTTTCAGAATTACAAGAGTGCTAATCAGCACACAAAACCTGAAAAAGTACAGAAACATAAATCATGAGCATAAAAACAGAAACTAAACGTTAAAAAGAATGGGCCAAGTTAACCTACTATGACAAGTATACACAAGCTGTGAGTGAGTGCATTGGTTTGACTTTCGATCTTAGGTGTCCGGTTTTCAAAGTTATTATGTGATGGGCTGGGTAATATATCAAAAAGTGATATCGGGGTTTTTCAGAGATTTTCACAATATTAATACTTATCACAAACTTATGCAAAAAAACTGTAAAATGTGATGGTTTTGTGTTTTTCTGATTATGATGACACAATGACCAAATTGTTGCACTAGTAGTTATGGAGCATGTGACAGTATAACAATAAATGACACCAACAACTGACTAATATCTTGACAGAATTTGTTTTACAAAAGTGCATTATAACTGTGAATTATGCAAGAATACAAGTTCTTTGGCTGTATGACAACACTCCCATTTTTCAAATTGAAGAAGAATTGAACATTCATAATCATAATGGAATATGTGATGACTTACTTGACATCTTTTGGACTCCATTGTCCTCTTTTTTGGCATTTGGCTATCCTTCTTTTGAAGGCTGAGAAAGTGTGAAAGTGACCACCTTTGTTTGATTTTCTTTTTCAATTTAGTTATTATTTCTCCCTGAATGTCACAGATTAAGACTTAACGTGCAATTTAAGCTTGAATAACCAGTGACAAAATGAAAACCTTGAACACTGAGTAGTATATTAAATACAATATTAAAACAGAAAAAATATATTTTGACATATTAAAAAAAATGAGTAAACAACAGAAAGTATTAACAATAATAATAAAATGATAACATAATAAAATTGAGAATAATAATAATAATAGTGATGCAAAATTATTACTTGAAAAGCATTCACACTTAAAATCCAACACAAACCGTCTAATAAATCTAGATTTTACAGAACCTGGATTGAAGCAATACGGATTCACGTACAGAAACTGTCTATTAAATCCGGATTTACTAACAAAAACTGTTTACTACATCCAAACTGGAGCAATCTGGGTTCATGTACACAAAACTGTCTATTAAATCCAGATTGGAGCGATGTGCATTCACGAACAGAGACTGTCTATTAAATCCGTATTAGAGTGATGTGCATTCAGGGACAGAAACTGTCTATTAAATCCGGATTGGAGCGATGTGCATTCAGGGACAGAAACTGTCTATTAAATCCGGATTGGAGCGATGTGCATTCAGGGACAGAAACTGTC
>JABFDZ020000022.1:17416133-17427848 GCA_019775955.2 Pollimyrus isidori
AATGTATAAAACATGTTTTATACTTTGAATCAATCTCTATCATTTAGTATCAGAATGACACTTAAGGGGATTGCATTTCCCATTTTCCAAGTAACAATTTACAGGGTCCCCACATGATAACTTGGAATATCTTGCATACAATTGGATGTCTCCTTCCAAACAATTACTGCCATTTATTTGCTGGCTACAACTCTATTCCAAATCAGAATACTGTCCCCACTGCTGAGCAGCACAGTACTGAGAAAAAGAGCGTTGTGAAATATATCCCCAGTGGCCACTCAATTCATACCACAAGTCATTTTCACTTTGTTGGGTCAAAATTGTATCATAGCTCCTCTCCAAAATACTTCAGTTAATTTCAGCGAGAACACTCTAATACTTGGTACTTGGTATTGCTTGTCTCTACAGATTGTACCAGTCATAGCTTGAAACTGCATTTGTTGACAAGAAGTGAACGGAATAATATTATTAAATTGGCCTTAAAACATGGCAACCATCTCATAACCTTTGAATAACCTTCATTTTTTTATTTAATGAACACAAAGTGTTGTTATTGTATTGTATTCAATTGGATGAATGCAAATTACAAAGGAAAATTGTTGAATTAATCCATCCATGATTCTTTTTGAACTAGTTGTCATCATCATCATCATCATCATCATCATCATCATCATCATCATCATCATCATCATCACTATTGTCATTATTATTAATATTATTATTCACATTACTTTTAATGGGTTTTGGGTTTCCTGATAGTAAGTCACTGGTCACTGTACAAATACAGTGTAGGAGATGCAAGAACATCAGCACGGGCATCACAGGGTTGTCACATGTGAGGTCGAGCTTATTTGGAACCAGGCTCACAGTCCAAAGGCACAGCGAAGAAGATGGGGGATTAGGAAGTGTGTTTCAGCGGGCCTGGGCTGGCGGTGGGTTCCGGAAAGGCTCTGCTGGAAATGAAAATACCATGTGGACACAGTTAGACAGGGTCAAAGGTCTTTGGATGCCTCAGCTTGTTCTGCTTTCGTTATTAGGGACACAGCGCTGCTACATCCAGGTTTGGGTGGTGGCCTTCGACTCACCCCTCTTGTTCTGGTAAGTATCTTCTCTTTTTCACTTCCCCAAGGCCCCGGGGCAGTATAGCCGAGGGGGGTAATTCGTGCCCTCCAGGTGGGTTGGAATCAGGGCGTGACTTGGTCCGAGGTGCCCGATCATCCCCTTGGTGCTCGATCAGTGCGGATATGTTGACAGGCAGCTCCTATCCATGGTGGTGCAGGAAAGGTTTGGCTACCTGTCAGTCGGCCCCAGCGGTGATGGAACGCAGGTTCCTGGAGGAGCCGTCATGACTATGGATCACTTATGGATTTCTGGATGAATTATTAATCCAGTTTTAAAGGTTTGTTTTTACTCCCACCTCTAACCTTGAGGCCACGTCTTTAACAAGTGTGTCACACTGTTACGTGATGGAACTAGAGACATGCATTTTTACAGTATCTAGTGCCTTTTCTGGAAACAACACTGCTGGATCACGGCCTTGATGATGCTCCAAAGACAAAACCTCTCAGTTTTTTGAGCATGTGCTCCCTCTTCCAATGATCACATGGTACATGACCAAAGATCTGGCTGAAAACCAAAAACTTCCTCTTTTCTTTCTTCTTTTTGTCTGAAATCAGTTGTGGTTCTATGACTGTGACGTACATATGGGCAGGCAAACTGTGTCCAGGATCGTCGCTCAGCAGTCTGCCCTTGGATTATTGGTAAACTTATTTTCTCTTTATTATTTTTAGTTTGTGTACCTTGCAACACTGCCTCAGCAAGCCAGTGATATTCAGAGATGGAGATTATAATTCATTTGTCTTTCCCAGGAGACAGTGGATAAGAAAAAAGATAAAAATTAGACGCAGCTAGAATTTCAGCCAATATTCTTAAGGCTTGTGGCGATGTTTGAGTTCTAATTTTATAAGACTACTTTAGCTTTTTGTTTAGTTTGAAACTAAACTCCATATTAGTTTGCAATATATTGCATGCATAACTTTTCACTGGGCTAGTTACAAATATTTAGAAAAGTTGTATTAGTGCTGGCCCTCATCACCAGGGTTCAGGGTTTGAATCTTGCCCATATGTTTATGAAATGTGCATGCTCTACTCGTGTCATTTGGGTTTTCTGAGATACCATAAAAATACTGATACCTCAAAAGAAATGTTTTAAAAACAAGAATGGGTGTAAATGTCATTTAACAGTAGGGCGGGCAAAAAATATAAAATTTCTCTACAAATAATACAGTCAAATTGTACTTATAAATATATGTCTCCACAGTGTAAAAACTTTGCTTCTATCATTATTATTGTAGCATGGAGACTATGTCATTATGGTCAAGCTTTAAGTTTTTCTTAGGTTCAATGACAATGCTGATTTTTCTTCAAAACTATTTATTGCATTGTTTGTTATGTTGTTTACAGTCAAGCTATCAACATACAATAAAATTTAAACATGACTGTTATTGTGAAAACAGCTAAACAATATGCTAATGGTGGCCATTAATGTTAAGTTAACATTATTCCAAGTCGTTACAAACAAAACAATGCATGGAAAGTGGCTTTGGCGTGTTGGTTGCAGTGCACTACGCAACAAGCTATTGCAAACAAGCTAACGTTAACTAGATAAGTAATATTTTAATTGCTAATATAGCAAATTCATGAAAATTACATCATTTTTGCCACAACAAATTTATTAATGAGTCTGCATCAACTACATTAAAGAGAATCACTCTATTTAAAGTGAATAAAATACCCTACTCAGGTCAACATTAATTGAGCCGCAGCCACAAACTTAATTTGTGTGTAGAGTAGGTGAGATGAACTGGGAAAGCAGGAAGTGGGCCAAACCACTGTGAGGAAGGGGAACTCAATTGTGTTACGTCCAGCGACGTCTGCTCCTCCCGTGTGCCACGCCCACCTCGTTTACTTCCCGTGATGACCCATTGTTTCCACCTGTGTGGCGCTGCTGCACGCCAGTCTTGTGCCTTGTCTTGTGTATTTAGGTCTGTGTCTGCGTCTTTTCAGGCAGACGCGGCATTAACGTTGTCGTATGTCAGTGTATTCATGCATTAAACCATGTTTCCTGAACCCCCGGCTGGATCTCCTTTTGTCCGCCCTGCACGAACCCGCGATCACAGCAAACTGTTTCTAAATGCATTTTTTGTGCTTGTTTTTTTCTACTTACACAATTATTTTAGGTGTACATACATATATTTTTCACAATAGAGAGTGCGATTTTTTAAATAATTTTTTTTGGGGGACAATCCTCATATGGGGGGCAGGGCATGTCCCCTCCTCCCCCCACCCAGGATTTACGCCCATGAAAACAAGGCCCTTCCACCACCTCTGATTGTGAGGTGGGCTATCCCAGACACCACGGGGCACATGGCTGGGGCACAAGCTGGACAGGATACCAGTACATCACAGGGCACAGCGTTGGGACTCAACCCCGACCCCTAGAGATGCCAAACAACTCATTTAGCCATGACCCCTGAAGGGTCATGGCACTGACTTACCTTGCCTCTTAATAAACTATTAGACAGCCTTTCTGGTCTGTAATTTTTTTTTCATTTTATCAGAAACTCACTGAACTCACAGAGGGCTCAATAAAAAGTTAATTAAAACTAGGGGAGCCGCTGTTTGAATTTTTAATAAAACATTACAAAAGTTCATGTCACTGCCACGGCCTTCAACTTTAGCCTAAAAATGTGCTTTTTCTTTAAAGATTTATTGCTTTGTATAGTGATGCCGTTGTTCAGTGCTCTATTTGTGTATCATACACAGCACTGTTACCTAGAGGTGTAGAATATTGTTGTCATTCCAGGCATATCTATCCAGGTGGAAACTTGTAGCTGATGATATTCATAGCTGAAGATACGTGTCGGAGCATTATACTCTTAAGATTAATGTACAAGTGTTTTGGAAATTAGCACAAGACCCTGAACTCTTACCCTGAGTGGCACATATCTCTTTGTTTTTAAGATTGATTAGGCAAGTCTTAAACACAAAATGAAAGTCTGCCATCTAGAGAGCCCGCCTCCTGGAATTGCCAGACTTTGGCTGCAGGAAGTCATAATACTGAAAAAACTGGTGGTGGTGGGAGTTTTATCTCCCAATCTGCTGCAGTTGATTTATGGCCTGTCCAGCTGTGCAGAAACACAGTCAGCATTAAGCAGAGAACCCTGAATCTGGCCAGACAAAATCGCAGATTCCTTGCGCGTCCTGCAGGTCTGACACAGAAGCAGAAATGAGCTGTGAGACATATCAAAGTAAATATATAAGAGAGTAGATGTGTCTGTGCCTGATTAAAGCACTGAGGGATGTATTCAGTATCTGAAGATGTGTTTCCTTCAATACAGTCCGTGATTTGGGCTTCGTCCAGCATCTTCTCCCATTACATTCACTGTGCCCAGGAATGGTTGTATTTCACATTTATCACAGTCAACTAGGATGCAGAGGAAAGAATATCTAAATGCATGGTAGCAACAAGAGATTTTGGGCCCCATGAAAACATATTATACTGGGCCCCCAGCCCGAATCAATCCAACTATGCTCCAAATCCCCCCCCCCCCCTTCCCCCCAACTGATGAGCCCCTTCATTCCCTTGTTACTAGTTATAAATGGCATATATGGTGTTCAACAAGCTACTGCTTTTCTCTAACCCTAACAGTCTCCATCACAACACCAAGTGTGCTCCTCCCCAAATTTATTGTCCTTTTCTGGTCCTCATTCCACTCCCCCCACCCCTACGTCACACACATCTGATTTCCATCTCAAAGTAAGTTTCACAAGTGTTGCCTGAGGGAAGCAGTTACAGCGCCCCCAAGGGACCAGTCTTCCCAATCAAATAGAGTTTGCATCTAATTCACTCATTGTCTTGAAACATCATGGCCCTGCTGCATATCTAACATACCGCAAGACAGCAGGCGTCTTCCGACAGGCACCTTCAGTTAATCGATGTGTTGCAGCTCCATTTCCATGGTTACATTGCAGAACATCAAAGTAACACAGCCTCCTGTGCTTAATGTTCTCTTGTACATTTTGTACTTGCCAAATATTTCCATCTATAATTTTGAAACATTAATTAAAAAAGAAAACCTTGCCGGGTTTTCGTTACAGTTAACAAGGGTCAGATGTGCCCCCTCAGAGCCTGACTACACCCTTCATTGTGCAGAAGAGGGCAGTGAGAAATGCCAGGATGTGCCCATTAATTCTTTGCCCCAGGGGAGGTTAGTAGCCAGAAGTAAGTCTCTCCAATCATGTTTCAGCTATAATGGAAAAACAGGGTTCAGGGTTCACTCACGCTGCTGATCTGTGTCCTTATGTTAGCAGTAAGAGACTGACTGAAGCGACTGAACAGCTTTTATCACGTCTCATTAGCCATAATGTTTAAGCAACACAACATTCAGACTGAAAAGTTGCTGTTCAGATAGCTTCTACTCTATAATAAACACCTGGCTACCGTGATTCAGCTCCTCTGCAGTATAGCTGTGTTCTTTACTAAGCCAGTGTTAAGATTCTGTAACATTTCAGTGGTGGACTGTATCTCTTGCAGTTTATAGGGTAGAATATAAGGAGCCAGCAGAGAACCATTTCATACCACCCAACCTCAGAGTGAGATCTCAGTAGACAAACAGAGGTGGTAATGTAACTATCATTCCAAAAATCCATGTATAGTTGAAAAGTGATCTGTAGTTTCCCAATATTAAGAACCAATCATTACATAAATACTGGAATCAGTTCTGGATAACTGATCTGTAATTTACAGCCGTGGCCAAAATTGTGGGAACACCTAGCATTTTTGGCATTGCGCTTTAAAAATTACTACGCAAATATTGGTGGTAATCTTTATAAACAATAAAAAGAATGTTATGAATATCTTGCATTACACGATTAAATAAATAACAGCAGCAACAGTTGAATAAAGTTCTGCAATCCTTAAAAATTCCATAATGTTTCCATAATTTTGATATAATAAATTAATAATAAGCTTCACAAACCAATGCAATGGATTGATTTTTCGTATGGGTCTGTAATGGAGTTCGGTCAGAATGTTCTGCCTTCCACTTGCGTGTGGAGTGTGATCCAGGCTCACCACAACCCTACATGGGATAAGCATTTTGCTTTTTTCCAAAAGATACATTAACTTTTCTTTTTGCTCAGGTCCCAGAATAGTAACAATAGGTCCTGTGTGTAAACAGAGACAATAATTACCCTAAGAGGGTGCCTGTAATGTTTAGCTATACAGCTAATCGGAGGACATCCTTACAGACCAGGGAACCTTCCAGACTTGCTAATGTCATCCTAATTTTGGGACAAACATATCTACAGGCTGCAAAAAACATGCATTTAAAAATGAATAGCTGTAATTAATAATTGCATCTTTTTATAGCCGCCTGCAAGGTGACAGACTTTTCTCCTGATTTACATAAATTATTAGTACCCTTTAATAACACACCCTGAAGGCACGTCTTTAATTACTGTACATATCATAATTAAGCGCTTCCATTAGGAGCTGACATCCCCTGTTCTCAGCCTGAATTCAGTAGCTTGTCGTTCTTTATGATCAGTGTGTATCTTTTTGAACTTTGCATGGCAGAAGTTTTGAGGTTGTCATGTGTTGACAGGGCAGAGACTTTAATTGGGTGCTGTAAAACACTGGCAAAGTGGAGAGTGAGAAAATTGGTGGGTGGGACTTTCAGGCCTATGAAATTAAGTGGCAATTAAGCTTCATAAATGGGTATCCTGGAAGATTAAGGCACATTTAATTTCAGTGTAATGGATTAGTTAAAAAGCAGTATAAGCAGAATAACAAGGGCAATTCACCTTTTTGTGGTTAAGCTATTCAGCCCTTTCAAAGCCCCAAGATACCCCACTAGTATAACATGAAAAGTAGTTTTAGAGGCTAAAAGACCTGTAAGAAGGAGTCTTGATAACAGACCCATCCACGTAGGGCAGGTCTTGCTCCCTCCACAAACTTTTTTTGGGATTTTCGGATAGCCACTCTCCTGATATCGTGACCCCCTCTTTTTGGGGGAGTATCTGGCCTCATCTGTCTCAATTCTTAAGGCTGTTCGCAGTTGCTTTACCTTCATATGCAGAATCTATGTGGCCCCTTTTCACTGCCCCCGCCAAACCCCCCCGGCTGCTGTCCCACTGTTCTGTAGCTCAGAAGTGATACATTAACCTGCCTTAGGTGCCACTGACCAGTGTCGCCTTTCTTTGCTGCTTATGAAGTATTCCTGAGGCCAGAGATTTAGAGGAGCCTTGGGTTTAAACAAAGAGAAGCTGAGATTTGTAGACTTTCCAGGACGGAGTGCTGGCCAGGAACAGCATTCATTTAGCAACTGGTGGCTGAACAAAACACCAGATTTTCCCACAAAGTGCATGCAATGAGTGATGTCTGGGAAAGTTTAGGGGTTTTAACAGGAAATAAAGCAAGCGTTAAAAAATCTCCTGTTCAACATTTTAAAGAAAATAAAACAGGTAATACAAAATTTATAAGTTGCTATATCCCTTATGGCATACACTATTTGATGTATATAATCAGATAGATATCTCAGATAGATTATACATCAGATAGATATCCTATTTGGCAGCTGCACTGTAAAATTTTTAAGTTTACAGTAACAGCAAATGCCCGTCTTAAGAAAACACAATAACATATAATCAATAATTTCCACAGGAATTAACTGTAAAAAACTGGATCTTTTTTATCAAACTGTCACATAGAATGTTGATACTGGAGCTGAGGGTGGATTGTAAACATGACACCAGAAGACATTTCTACACCAAACTTCAGGGACCCTCAGGAGACACTCTTTACAAGCCTAGCAGGCCCTATATCTTATCATTTCACCCACGATTCAACGCAGGGTGCAACTGGTTATTCCACTAAAGCGATTTACATTAAGAGGCGCCTCACTTGGTGGAGTGCCAGAAGCAGCCCTTCGGTGAGTCAGCTCAGGAACCTCTCGGTCAGAAATGTGCATTTGATGTAACAGATATGAAATAGCTGAGGAACTTTCATTGTGGTGACTTTTGTGAACAATTTGCCTGGAAAAATCTGCGTATACGTGTAAGAATATGAATGTCTGACCCTTGAAATGGGATTTTTTGTAATAGCTATTCATTCATTGTTATTAGAGTATTAAGTGGAAAAATGTAAGCATTTGCCTCCCTGTAAGTGTCAGTAATTTCGTTATGTGTTAAAGTGCTTATTATGTTATTAAGAACCAATGAGCCCAACGAGGGGCCTTGAGTTATTGGTCACACAAATGATGTCCCTGCTTCCCGCATAGCAGTACCAGTCAGTGACTCCTCCTGCCAGTCAACACACAACATCAGTGTCAGGAGGGGAGATACGATGCAATGTGTGGCAACCCCAGAACTGAGAGGCAAGTCCTCATGAACTTTCTGGTCAGTTGCCCACGTAAAGGTCCCCAGGATGGGTCAGAAAATCCACTGGACAATCAGTATTACATAAAGGGTTGTAAAACGTGTCTCTCCTGATATGTAGATCTCTCTTGTTCAGTCTGATGACTGCATTTAAAAATATCCAAATCTAATTTAATATATACAAGAATCTTTGTTATTTTTTCAGCCTTAAACATCAAAACATAACCTGCATTATATCAAATCATCGCCACGATAAGTGTCCCCCTCCATGAGCAAAACTGGGGCTGATCCCTGGCTGACTGATAGACACGGCAGGAGAAGCCAGCTGGATAGATACATGGTTCATTTTTATGCCCTGTGAGACCGTCGATGGAGGTCTTGTGAGGGATGGAAAAAAAAAATGGGGTAGAAACTACTTTTAAAACAGCAGGTATCTGGGCACCATGTTCCCCAAAGCACCTTTCCCACATACTGTTATGAGGCAGTGCCTGCGCTCACGAATTCAGGTCGTACCACTGCGGAGAGACCCTTCTGGTCTCTGTGCCTCCCTCCTCCCGCATCAGTCCTATGTTCCAGAAAACTCAAGCCACCTAAAAATCACCTGTGAATTTTCCATCCTTTACGATAAAAAAGGGGACATCTCCAGCCACTTGTTTATGGATGTAAGGGGCTATAGAGGGCATATCAAGACAGCAAGGGGTCATGTTGAATCTTAGGAGGCAGCTGGACAAGAACTTGTGTTGCACAAAGAAAGCACACCCTACTGAGTGAAAAAGTGATGCAACGGGTATGTAATATTCAAATGCCATCACTAGTAAACCAACAGAAATAACAAGAACAATTGTACTCATTCAATAACCATTTCCTAATTGATTTTTTCACCTTTACTTTTCAATAAGCAAAGAATTGGCTTAAAAGGGAGGCGTTTCCCTGATATTTCACTGTTTTTACGTGCTTCATGTTCAAGCATTTCCTCTTGTGCACAATTCCCACTAATTCCCGAGTTGGGGGGGTAGCATAAATGAACTTTGCAAGATCAGATCAGCATGACACCATTAACTGTTCACAGAGGCCATGCCATTGGTGGAAAGACAAAAACTGGCTGTGTGAGGCTTTATTCCGTAGCCCTCCACATTGATTAAGAGGAAACAAATATGGCTAATTGGACAGAAAGGATATGCAGAAATAAATGAAACGTGCAGCCTTTAGTGAAACAGAGAACTGTACTTCCCCACATAGCGGACCAGTACAGACAATCGAACACTGACACCGTAAGAGTGCCCCCTGTGGAGCATGTTATAAACGTTACTTATACAGTCTCTAATTGCTGCATTTAGTTTCTGCTTGGGCAAGGATTTCATGTAGTAATGTATTTCTGAGCCCCCAAACAGTCCAGTTTATGTTTGCTGTAGAATTATTTCATAATACATTAAGATAACTTTCTTTTGCGATTAAACAAAGATCGACCTTTATTATATTTCAGAGAAATTCATGAGCTGGAGTCCCATACTGAGTACCCTCCCTTACTCACCAAACCATGTCCCCCATTGTAATTTCTGCATCCCCCACCCCCAACTTGAATTCATCATGGAGTAGATGAGTTCATTTGAAGAATGGGGCAGTAAATAATTAATTGCGTGGATATCGCTTTAACTGCATTTCCAATTTGGTGCTGACCGCGTGCCTGATTAAAAGCTGGCAAGGGGCTAATTCATTGGCCTTTAATTCTTCCCCTGAATTCATAACCCTCAAAAAATGAGGCGGGGGCGATTGTAAGTTTGGTGTTATTAGCTTAAAAATGGGACCGGGGGCCTCAAGTTACGGATCTGATGGAGGTCCTGGTCTATTTCACGCGCTGGTGTGAGACGTTAAAGAGAGACACCGGTGTCCTAATAGCACAGTAATACACCACAACTACTCACTGTTGGGAAAGGGCAGAACTTTTGGTTGAGCACTGGGGGATGGGGGTGGGGATGGGGGGGTTTGAGATCTCTGCACATTGGCTGGTTTCAATTATTAGGGAGCGGGGGGTTACAGCCCCCCCACCCCCCCATAATTTATTCCCATGCTGCTCGGAACCATGCAGATAATAAACTCGGCTACAGGGGACTGTCCAGAAGAAAAGTGGTACTGAAGCTATATCAGTTCCTTAGACCATTAACTACTAGATGCAAACACCACAAAAAGCCTAGTACTGTTTTTTTAAAGCACCTCTTCTGTTGGAAGTGGCATGTGATGTACTGTGTCTGTTGAAGGGATGGTGTGGAGATAGTTATATTTACATCTGATTGCTATTATGTAACATTCTTTTACATGGAGTGATCTGAATTCTCCAGAGGATCCGTGCTGGGCACAGGTGTCAATCTGCCCCCCATGTGTACCCCCCCCCCCCTTCCCCAGGTTTTGGACAGCACTGATTCCCTTCTCCCCCAGATGACTCTGTGACTCATCTCCGCTGGCATGATCTGCCGCGATACTGCAGGTCTGGGAGCCCTAATTCGGCATCCTGGGGAGCGATGCGGGAAATCAATAATGGGGCACACTAAAAGCCTTTGGCGACGTTTCACAAAACCACGGCTATAACCAAAGAGCTCTTTTCCATGTCTTAGTTAAAAGGTGTTCAGTGAGCATCCTGCCCAGTTTAAATGCACCCAATGTCAAATAATAATTATTTAGGTGGGAAATCAGACTAAACATTTAGCTCAAGGGTGTAACAGTACTTGTACAGTGTTTGATAATTTGACAAGCATAATAAAAAATAAAAATAATAATTACCTGTCTTTCCTGGTGAATGAAAGCCTCTCCAAGTGGGATGGTGAAAAGAGCCATGTGACATGCCGACGTGAGGAAGCGACTTTATCAGGGTACAGGAGGAGTGATGCATATAGGAAAACATGATCTGGGATGTAAACAAAGCGACAGTAGAGTGGGTGTCACCACTTGGGATACGCTGGGGGAAAATTCTGTGGATCCTGGGAAGGTCTGGTGTAAGGGTTCAGGGTCTAGGTGTGGGTTCGGGGTTCTCAACTGTAAAATAAAACCAATCCCAGTTTTAGTAAGTAGTAAAAAGACACAGGTGAAGGGGATGGATGCGCTCATCAGGTGACTTTGCTGTGACCCCATCATACACTGTAAAAAAACACATCCATCCTCCACCTGCTTATCTTGGTCGGGGTCATGAGGGGGCGAGGGGGGGGGGGGGGGGGATATTGGAGACAATCCCAGAAAGCCCAAGGTACATTAATGTCTTAAAAAGGATGCCAGTCCGGAATTGGG
>JABFDZ020000022.1:17430586-17440791 GCA_019775955.2 Pollimyrus isidori
CCCCACCCCCCCCCCCCCCCCCCCCCCCCCCCCCCCCCCCCGCCCCCGCGGCCCCCCCCCCCCCCCCCCCCCCCCCCCCCCCGGTAGTCATGTGTATTGCAGTGTGGAAATCTTTTGGGTTCCAGTTCTGTGGGAATATTGATCACGGGTCGCCTCCAGGCTTTTGGTCTCTCCTCAGACTTTTCACATTTGAGGTTTGAGCTGAACAAACCCCTTATGTAAAAAGCTGCAAGCTTGTATAGTGATAGCTGCTCCTACCTCTGTGGCGTGTTTCAGCCTTCACCCTGGAAGCCTCTCAGTACGTGTAAGCCAGCGGTGTGCAAACGTTGCTCGTTCCCCCCTCTCCGCCAGTAACATAAAAGCTCTTAAATCATGCATGCATGCCCTGACGCTGTCCGATATCCCGGCAGCACGAGACGAGCTGTTTAGCAGCAGCTACCTGTGTTCCCTCAGATGTGACTCTGCTTCAATAGCATGCAGTCGCTTCACCCCCCAACGTCACCACTCTTCCGATATCAGGCTCCACCAAAGGAGCCCCAGAAAACAGTGCCAGATCCTTAATTAAGAGTTACAGTCGGCTTTGTTACTCATTAACCATACTCACCCGAGTACTGTATAATTTCCTCTGATGCATTTCTTATTTGGGTGTATGGACCAGAACAAATCCTTTATGAACTATATGCATTTGTGCATGTGTGTGTGTGTGTGTGTGTGTCTGTGTGTCTGTGTGTGTGTGTGTGGGGGGGGATTATGAAAACAAGGAGGAGCAATGTGCAAGCTGATACTCTTTTATGATTAAGGGTGGTAGCAGTGGGGAAACCTAATTACACATTTTTCACCAATTATCCTGTGGGTTTTATTAGCTGTGGCTGCCGAATGTGTCACCTGTAGGTTGGGGGGCCGTCACCAATAGGCTGGTGTTTGCGACAGATGCAGGGGATTGCTGATCATGGGGTGTCTCAGCAGGCCGCAAGAGTCCACTCGCAGGTCATGGTGCGGACATAAGGCCAGCAAGGACTGTCTGTGGGCCAGATGACATCAGAGCAGATGGATAACATGAGACATGCTACCATTTTAACAGTAGATACCATAATGTACTCATTGTGCATCACCATATGTCAGAATAGGTCATTTATGTGGCCAGTGTCACTGCAATGGAAAGGAAAATTAACATTCCTAGTGTATTCACAGTGTATTCAAGTCCAGATTCATGTTAAAGGTCTTTCGCTTTGTTAACCCAAAGATCATAGCTTAATTCATAACTGCCATCCTAAAATTAATCTAAGATTTTATATTCTCTGCTCCACCAACCAGTTTTAAAGTCAATATAAGATTGATCAACAGGATTTAATGAAGACGACCCTCAGGATATGGGAACAGCAGGCGGAAGCACACTGAACAGAATACGGGCGGAAAAACTTCCATGGGGTTCGAGACATCAGTATTCAGGAGCTGTGTGCTGTTTTTACAGCTCGCCTGAGTCTGGAATCGATCTGCAATCTGAATAATATAAAGGTTGACTGAATGACTTAAAGGATGTGGTACATTAACTATGAATGAGTGGTGGATGTGGCCCTATGCCTGCCCCTATTGTGAGTTCCGTTTTTTCATAAGGGGAGGCCTGAAGATAAGGGCATTCAGATTTTGGTTTTGGTGACAGCTTTTCATTGATCATAAAGAATTTCTAAATGAAGATGGAATGATAGGCTCTAATTTCCTTTCACAGCCAACAGGACAAAGAAAGCAGAAGAATACTAGTACGAGACAGAAAATTATCATTCGAAAAGACATAGTAGGAATAATAATAGCTAATAATTGTAATTGATTTTTGCGGGATGACATACCAGTGAGGGTCATACTCGGTGTGAGAATAATAGACATTTTATGATCATTCTTATTTTAAATGATAGTAATAATAGTTGTAATTGAGGAATTGATGGAGACAATAAAATCACAAGATGACTCCTTTTCTGTACGTTGACTTTTTTTTTTTAAGGATTACATTTTGGTAGGTAGGAGAGCAGTATGGTGTGACTGGACACCCTGAGGGCTCCAAGCTCACTGAGTCTGGATATTTGCTTGTGAAAGATAGACCTGTTTTCTTTTCCTATATTCTTATTTATCAGAACCTTCCAAAGCAACTTACAGTAGGGAGAGCCGAGCCAGACAGCTTCCCTGGAGCGGTTGGAGTTAAGGCTTATGAGATTTGAACCAATGAACTTCTGATCATAAGCATATAGTCCTAACCCACAAAGGCACCCTCTAAAACTCAGATCCACTGTCAGGGCCTCAAATGACTGAGAGTCTATTGTATGTTCTTGTAATTAACTTTGACAGAGGGTCTCTCTTAAGATCATCTCTTTAGATTATATTTCCTTCTATATTTCTGAGTCATGGACAATCCTCAGATTAGCAGGATTGTCCCAACTGGTTCATGGTCAACATTCCATGGAATTTTTGGTACCTGGGACTACCACAAGAGGCGATGCTGCAGCCAACATAATCGAGTAGTTTGATTTAAGACATTGGATTTTTTTCTGTGGGTTAAAAACCATTTTAAGTCTCTTGGGACAAAAGTTAAATGAATAAATATAGATGTCATACAGCTGAAAGAAATGGAAATGGTCACCCTGCTACCAGGAATGGAACATAGCTTCCCTGATTTGTCCTACACTTCATATGACCTTCACATCTGTTCCCACCAAATCCTGATTAATGCAAAACCTCATCAAATTCCATTTCCTCCCACCTTGAGATTTTCCTTCAGGGCTCCAGGCATTTTCATTGGTCCCTCCAAAAGGCCTATTCTGACCCCCCCAGCTAAATCCCAGCTCAGCTCATATCTACAGTACAATTCACGCCTCATTTAAAACCCTTAATTTTCTTCACTCTTGCACGTTCATAATGACCAGAAGTGTCATTCACAATCTGCCCTTCTCAGCTTCTCTCTAGCTTCAGATTTGCTCGGCTTTTTGTTTATTGTTGCAATAAATTTAGACAGAGGAGCTATATGTCATTTTCAAACACAAGAAGGTTAAAGATAGATGATTCATGGTCTGACAGAAGCCCTAATATGAGCAAGCACTTAACCAGGCAGTGTCTTTGTTACAAGCCTTTCGTCACAAAATAAGTGAACCATTTCACTTTCGTCTACCCATATTTTACTCACTAAAACTCATAGCCACTGACTAGACAAAGTAATTTTCACTATCTGCCAGATCAAAGAGAAAAGGTCGAATGAAAGATCTAAGAATGACTATGGGGCAGGTTTGACAGACATCTAAGAAATGAACAGTGCTCTTCTAGCAGCCAAAGATACAATGATAATGAAAAATCACCCTGCGGACCAGTATAGTATGGTGGCCTCACACTTCCAGGGTTAGGGATTCCAAAGCTGCTCTCCGCTGTGTAAATTTCCCATAATGCACTGGTGTGCAGGCAGCGGTGGACTGGCATGCCGTTTCAGTCTCTGTGCTTACCGGCTTATGCTGCAGATGTACCTCTGTTCTGAGAACATGCTTATGGAAGATGGATGGATAAATAAAGCAGGACATTAATTGTAGCTATTTTCCTTTTGCCTGTGGATGATACAGTAACAGTATCAAACATTATCATGGTTCTTACTGCTGATACAGTTCTATGGAATAAACAGAAAATAAGGTTCTATGTAAAATTTCAGTTCGACTTTTGTAATACTGCATAAGTCACCATTTGTCGTCATTCATAAATCTACAAGTGAATACCTTGCCTATCCCTCTATATTTCTCCAAAACTGATATGTGTTTGAAAGCTAATTCATTTCTATGGTTTTTTTATTCATGTTTATGGACCCACCTTGAAATTCCATTTCTCGACTAATAAAATACACAATCGCAAATTACACGCCATCCATTCCAGAGTACCCCCCAGTGGCCCCCTCACACTCCATCCCCACCCCCACACAAGCATAACCAGAATACATGGTTAAAAGAAAGACGTAACTGTCAATTTTCATTATTTCAGTACATTTCAACAGGACAAAATAACTGCATTGGTTCATTACGTACTTGTGAGGACAACGATATAATTAGTGTTAATTTAGTGATATTGACTTTGGGCACAATGTTACATGCAGAGAAATTCCTTTTATATTGACAAATACGTTTGTTGGTATTACTCTTCAATGCTTTCTCTGTCACTAACATTTATTTCATTTTAGTGAAACCACACACAACCTGTCTCATGCCTGGGAGTTAATTTTTTTTTTATGGGTGGAGGGGATAAGCTGCGTTAAAGATTTATTGGCGAAAATAAGTTATATGCTACCCACTACCATCTTTTACAGTTGACTTGAGTTGCCATCATCATTTACAAGACGATGCTTACCGATGGGTCAGCGCCTTTGTCTTTCCCTGACCTGCTTTCAGTCCCGGCGTTAAGGTCGGTTTTATTATCCGCATCTGCAAGGAGCAGCGGCCAAGTTGGGCTCTTCACAAGCAGACCTGCATGTTTTGAGCCATGAGCCGTAGTGATTAATCACGGCTGTTTTCATTGTCTGTTGTACCTGAGATGGTGTTTCCAAGAACATCTATGCATTACTCAAAATTCTGTTTTCCCTCCAGATATTTAAACATGAACCGCGAGCGAATTGTGCTCGTGTGAATCAACACTCGTCTTTATAAAATGAATAAATATAATTTCCTCTTATTTGAATGCAGGGAGCTGCAGAAATGCTTTATGATATATACTTACAGTGCTATGCAAAAGTCTAAGCTTGTCAGAATGAATGATTAAATCTATTAATCTGGGTAGTACAGTGGTACCTCGGTTCTCGAGCTCACTAGAACTCAAATTTCTTGAAAGTCGAACAAACCAGTCGGACCTAGAACTCAATCTAAATATCAGATTTCGAACTGTGAGCGCTGACCTAATATAAATTGTACGCGCCAGGAAAAGAGTCATACTACAATACAATTCTTACTTGAATGCCTTCTTCACAGACTGAACGATTAACCAAATAAAGCAGCACAACATTACACTAACTAACAATGAATAAACCACTAACTTACGTGTACTATTAGAACATTTATGTTATTTTTAAAAACTTTATTTTACCAGGTAAATTAACTGAAAACCAGTTCTCATTACTTTACGTGATATTCTGGAAAAATAGCAGATTACGCATTGGAACTGCCTGGGATACTAACGCCATTTGTGTAACTAAACTCTTCAGCCAATAAGGGCAAAGGTGTGTCATCACGGAGGCAGTTCCAGTTTGTGCAGCTGGGTGAGAGGTCGCAATGCATCTAACCATAATGCATTGCGTCCGGATCAGAATGCGTTTCTTTAAACCAGCTGTAAACAAGTTAAAAGCACCCAATGACCAGACTGGGGAAACAAACTGAAACGCAGACTTAATACAGAGGACTAATGACAACAGCCAGAAATAGCTGATCACATGGGGATCCCACATGAGGTCAACGTGGGGGCGTGGCACACGAAAGGAGCAGATGATCAGGGCAGGAGTGGCGTAATGTTGGGATAAGATCTTTATCGTTTTGGAAGCAATTAAGAAAAAAATTCTCTTCTTGTTTTATCCTGTTCATTTTGTGTTTAAATGCTTAAAAAAGATTTAGGTGTAATTTTTATTTATTTATTTATTTATTTTTTTGGGGGGGGGGCAATTAATTGGTTTTCCATTATTTCTCATAGAAAAAATAAGATCAGAACTCAAATTTTTTAGGATTCAATCCGAAGTCTGGAACAGATTAAGTTCGAGAGCCGAGGTACCACTGTATGAGTATATTTACACAGGAAATAAACTAGTAAATAACAATACTGTCATTACTATGCAGAGCTTTTGCTGTGTGAAACCATCCACCTTATTTATTATCAGTTTTGATAATATATAAAATCTATCATCATATCGTCACACAAAGTTTTCAGAAAAACATATAGATTAATTCATGTTTTGTGTTTATTTAATTTTTATATCTGAAGGGCCTTCCTATTGCATTAATTACATCTGTCTTCTGTGCCAGCTTCTCCTATGCAAGTCTGTGGAGCCTGTCCTGGAAGGTCTGGGCACAAGGCAGGGAATAACCCAGAAAGGGGTGCCAACCCATCGCAGGGCACTCACACCATTCAGACCTATAGACAGTCTGGCAGCTCCAGTTCACCTTTTGGACCATGGGCTGGGAGGGGGGCCTGATGATGACCTGGAGGGGGCTGATGATGGCATGGACCTGATGAGAACATGCAAACCACTGTAGAGTCGTGCCTCTACACTGGCTTAGTTGTCTGTCAGAATTATGAATTGTGTGCCATACACAGGATTCCATACAGAAGCCATAAACATTTACTTGAAGACTACATATTTGAGGGAAATGTTTCAATAAAAGTGAGGATATCACATTCATTGTCTAAGAATACATTGTATAAGTTTGCATTAATTATTTTTCATTTCAAATATGATTAGTGTAGTTAGCCAGTAGCCTCCTCCATCTGTGCACTGATGCATAGTCTCTCCAAATAAAAGCACACAGGTAGCATTCTTCTGTAATGGGAGCTCATCTGCTCTCCTTTATCTTCCCTTTTTTACCTTGGAAGCTTAATTTCCCAGAGCTTTGCTAAATGAGCTTGTATAACTTAATGGAAATCTTTGCGCATTCATGCATGAAGCATACATTCTTTCCGCCTGAGTGGTGTAACTTTTTTTAGGGCTGCTCATGCATTTTATTTTAAGTTGCTGATACCTTGTGAGAGAGGCCTTCCGGCTGGCATGTAAACTGACTGGCTTTCTGGCAGCTGTGGTTCCCGATTCCATTTGAGATTCACAGTTTAACAGATCAGGTTTATTTTCCCGAGATCTGAACTGGAGGGAGCCCAGAATTAATGTTATGTCTTAAGACAAATATTTTGCTGGTATTGCTGGTGCATCTTCTGCTTTTCTATGTGATTATTGTTAAATCTACTATTGACCAGACCTATCAACCCCCAACCCCCACCTACCTCAGTGAGCACAATGTACCGGGGGGTAGGCAAGATTGGAATCATAGGAATTGTGGAGCACGGGGGAGGATAAATCCTCATGTATTTCATTTAGATTCATTTTCACCCACCCTCCCTCCCAACAATAGACCTTTGTATTTGAATTATTAAGCTGCCCCCCCATATCAAAATCCCCCCTACGCCATTGCCCAAGGTGACAGCTGGCAGTGAAGCTCCACTATAAAGCAATTGGGCAACATTATAGACTGTTATAGTAACCTGACAATACTACCTTTAAGTGTGTGATTTCAAACACAGGGTCAGGAGGCAATTCCAGCGTGCATGGGCTTCGTTCCTGGGGGTGAGGTGCTTATGGGATGCCAGTATCGGCCGTTTTGAAA
The DNA here is from genome assembly GCA_019775955.2 of Pollimyrus isidori. Taxonomy (NCBI): domain Eukaryota; kingdom Metazoa; phylum Chordata; class Actinopteri; order Osteoglossiformes; family Mormyridae; genus Pollimyrus; species Pollimyrus isidori. The sequence continues at coordinate 17,437,957 of JABFDZ020000022.1, forward strand.
ACATCTGCACCCCTGTTGGATTCATCCTTTCTGCTGATAGTACGTTTCGAAAAGCACTTTCAGCATTTCAAACAAAAAACGCACTTACTGTATTACTGAACCCGCAAGCTATTTCATGAATGGAAGCGGTCGACATTCTCTGCACACTATAACTTTCCCACCCATCTCACCCTGAGAAGTTTGGATTGGGTGAAAACATCAGATAAGCGACTGCTAAATGAAATTGTATTAGCACCAACGAATCATGGGATACGGGGCACCCAGTTTTATGCTCATAACCACTGTCAGGTCCATTAAACAGTGTCAAAGCACACCAAAGAAAATGATTGAATGGTTTCCATTAAACAACCCATGCAAATAAAACACATTAAAATAAGATACAGGGATGTGCTGTCTGTCAGTGGTTATTATAGTAGCCGTAAACAGCTCTGTCAGTTTGTAGAATTTGCATGTTCTCTCCATGTATGCGTGGGTCTCCTCAAGGTGTTCAGGTTTTCCTCCACAGTTGAGAAACATGTGGATTGGTAAATTGGTATCTCAAGATTGCGTGTGATGGAGTGCATGACCTGTCCTACAAAGGAGTCCCAGGCTTGTGTCCCACCAAGACCCAGCATTACAGAAGTGGCATGGAACATGGATGGATGATCCCAAGTGCTTGTCAAATTGATGTCTTCATTTTTTTGCTTCAGTCCATATACTGTAGGATCTAATCACGTGTATTTGTCAGGTTAGACTCCCATGGCACCAAACCGCAAAAGCAATCATTCATTGCTTTGGGTGCATGGTTTATCGTTCATGGAAAGTGCTCCGATGTTTTAAGAAGGAAAAGTAGCAGCATTTAACAAATCCTTGTAAACTACATGGAGGGGAAAACAAGCAACATCAAAACAAGAAATGCAAAAGGGAATTTGGGAATAGAGAGACGAGTAACAGGAAAGCAAGCTGGGAAAATGCAGACGAAACAAAAGTCCCAGCATCTGTAAAGGCGGCGAGCCATTGATCCCAGAGCATATCCTGTGGGACCAGAGCTGGTTTTTGGCCAGTTGGGTTTGGACGACTCCTCAGGCTTCTAAGTGTTTTCTGGTCTGGTCAAAGAGTGCAATGTCTACTACCTTATAAAGCACAATGCTAAAAAATAAATTAAAAAATGACAAATTGCTTCCCGTGGCTTGACTTGAGGGGGTCATGAGGTGTGAGCCCCCTTAGGCCACAATAAGAGACAGGCAAAGCTTTTAAAGGGTCTGTCCCATCCTGCTCAAAATGAAAGCAGAGCAGGTGATATGTGCCGATTCTGGAACACGTACAATGCAAGCAGGGATTCTGCTGGGACACAATCTGTTGTTTTTTTCTGTACCAGGCTCATTTTGTTTTTGTTTTAATCACTTCTGTTTTGTTTATTTGATATGAATCATATTTTTTTCTTCATGAAAACATGTCTTTACTTTGTATACTAATATTTGTTGTTTCTTTTAAGAAGATCCATTACATGCCTGAACTTTCATTTAACCAGGAGCTAAGAGATAAAGGTCAGTTGAATCTAGTGTCTGCCAGCATCTATGAGTAAATACTATTACGGAGTAATTAGGTATATGATTCTAGCAATTGCATTTAAACAGCTTTTCCTTTTATTTAATTTAATTAGAAACCCTTAGATACCCTGAGAGAGTTTACAAGTATATGCATGTAATCAATAAGACTAATTAAATAAGAGAGAACATTATGCACACTCAATGTTTATGAGTCAAATCCATGCGTGACCTCTGAGTGGATGGCAGAATCAGTCCACAGTTCAAGTAAAGACTGTGTCCATCACCGAGTGTCACTGCAACATCCACTACTGCCAAACAAGTCAGTATCTTTTTCACAGAGCTCGAATTGCCTGGGGACCAGGAGATGACTGAACTGGAAAGAGGGAGATTTTTCCTCACTTTAACCTATAGTTCTGCTTGATTTTTGGTTGCTCTCCCCATCTAGCTTCTAGTGGTTCAGCCTGTTTATTCTTTGAGCTGTACCATGTTTGTAAACTGGGGGCGATGAATCTTGTCCACATGTTCATCTGTCATTTTTTCCTATTCAGATGATGTGAACACAAAATTTTCTTTGTGCTTTGTGTTTTCCACTTTATCATTATGATTTTTATTTTTCCTTTTAGCCTCTATTTGATTAGTCTACTTATATATCAAAGTGAATTAAGCTAAATTACACATACTGTGCATACAACTGAACAATATACTTATCAAAACATTTTAGGTCAACTTTTGTATGAGGGAAAATGGCTTCCATTTTCAGTGATCCAAAACGTTGGAAAGTTCCAACAAGAAAACCTTGTCTCCAGGTTACAGTTCAAATATTTCATCATCACTGATAGCCACTGATCTGCTATGTGTCCTGACAGGGGTGGAGCACAGAACAGGAGACTGGCAGAAGGTGATGCAGAACTGCAGGTTTCTTGCAGGTTCAAAATTAGTGCCCAAGAACAATTTGAGGAGACAGTGGGAATGACCATAAACCAGCCAGGTAAAGTGGCAGAGATGGCTATTAACTTTTCTGACAGTTTCTCGTGAATCATAGAATGACATCAAGCGACTGCAAAAGGAATGGGGAATATTAAGTGCATGTATGAAGTGCACTGCTAAGACAGTTTGTATCAGGCTCCTAGAAGCAGGACTGAAAACCCATAGAGAAGAAGCCTTCCATCTGTAAGAAACAGAGAACAACCAGGCTGCACTTTGCATAAATAAAAATATTCACAGATACCTGACTCCTGGTTTACGTACTGCAATACGCCTACACTGGATTACTTTAAGGGTTCATTGGTAAATGCTGACACCACCT
>JABFDZ020000022.1:17452590-17470254 GCA_019775955.2 Pollimyrus isidori
CTGTGTAATTAATTATTTAGTATTTAAGCAATATTAGCAGAAAAACACTGTTTTATCTGCGGTTGTTATTTTTTTTTATTATTTAACTAAAAGTTTAAAAAACGAGTTAATCCGCGGATCACGTGCGTTCCGAACCGTGGGACGTGATCTGTACGGATCACGGATCAACCGCGATCCGTTGCACCCCTAAATTTTACTATAGCTAATGCAGCTAATCAATTAATATAATTCATATATTAATATTACCATAATAATATTATGGTATTTATGTTCTTTGGCTTTGTAAAAAATATTGATTAAAAAAAGACTTTCCAGTAAAACCTTCCTTCAATGCAGAAAAGTTGAATATCGCTTATTTGCTGTTTGGCTGTTGCTTTTCTCAGTATGGTTGATTTAGGATCTTTGTGACACTCCCTTAACATACCCTGGATTAATTCAAATGAAAAGTCCCACAGATTAGATATTTTATCATGGGAGATTTTACCTCCTCAGAACTTTGAAGATCTGATCATAAAAGCTGGAAGAGGAAGTTGTCTGGAGCACATGTTCATAATATCATCACTTTAAAAAAGACAGGCAATGGATGGTGGCCCATGTTTTATGGCCAGTGGTTTTTGGCCAGTGTATGGTGACCAGTGTATAGTGGCCAGTGGTTGGTGATCAGTGTATGGTGGCCAGTTTATAGTGGCGAGTCTTTAGTGGCCAGTGTTTGGTGGTCAGTGCATGGTAGCCAGTGTATAGTGGTTGGTGGTCAGTGTATGGTGGCCAGTGTATAGTAGCCAGTGTATGGTTACCAGTGTTTGGTGGTCAGTGTATGGTAGCCAGTGTATAGTGGCCAGTGTTTGGTGGTCAGTGTATGTGGCCAGTGTATAGTGGCCAGTGTTTGGTGGTCAGTGCATGGTAGCCAGTGTATAGTGGTTGGTGGTCAGTGTATGATGGCCTGTGTTTGGTGGTCAGTGTATAGTGGTTGGTGGTCAGTGTATAGTGGCCAGTGTATAGTGGCCAGTGGTTGGTGGCCAGTGTTTGGTGGTCAGTGTATAGTAGCCAGTGTATGGTGGCCAGTGTTTGGTGGTCAGTGCATGGTAGCCAGTGTATAGTGGTTGGTGGTCAGTGTTTGGTAGCCAGTGTATGGTGGCCAGTGTTTGGTGGTCAGTGCATGGTAGCCAGTGTATAGTGGTAGGTGGCCAGTGTTTAGTGGCCAGTGTTTGGTGGTCAGTGTTTGGTGGCCAGTGGTTGGTAGCTTGCTGAACAGCAGTGTTTCCTCATAATTCCAAGTCGGTGGCATTTTCCCTGCACCACCTGGATATTTAAAGTTCAAAAACCCAGACTGAAAGTACACAACCTCTGCCTTGCTGGCTCCCCAGCCACTCCAGCAGGTGCGAAGCCGTGTGATGCTCTCTACACTACTGCCATTTAACACTGAAAAAGGAAAGTGGTTTTAGTATAATTATGAAGGTGCAGGTGCTATCCGGACCTCATCTATTTATATAAAAGCACAATTATTCTGCTCCCTGGTATAAATGATCTGCAGCAATGAACTGCTGTCATTTTCTTAAAAATGACTGTATTACCTTAAAGGTGACTGAGTGCAAACAAAAGCTGCTGTATGGCTTTTAAGGACTAAGGTAATAGCAGATATCAGAAAATATAAGATACTCTGAAGAAAATAAATGTTGAATGAAAAAGAAGAGAAAAAAGCTGACGGACGTTTCATTTCCATATATACAGCACCTGTTTCTGAGAGGTTTAGTGTCATCCCTCCTACAGTAATGGATCCATCCACATATTTATATGCAGAGACAATAACTGTGTTTCACCTCTGACACCGGAATAAATAAAAATGGATAAAAAGGCAGGGTGGATGACCTTGTCACAAGAGCGCGGGCCTCCTCAGAAACAGGCGGAATCTTCCAGAAATGCAAAGAATATGATAGAGTTACAAAGAAAAGGAAAAACACACTTTCCTGTGTTCCTGTAAACCTGGGAAATCAGCTGTCTTGCATGCTGACCTCTGAGGTATTTATTCAGACACAAGTGCTTGGAGATTAGAACCAAGCAGCTTTTAGTGCAATTGATCAGTCGTCCATTTCTGGCTCTAAATTTAGCATAAACGAGGAAAGAATATCAATGCCCATAATGCCTCTGCTGCACTCATCTATGTTTGTAGTTTATTTCTCAACCCCCCCCCCCAGAAATCTGTAAAGCTGTTCATCACAGTGTACTTTTTTAATTGAGTTATATTGACATATTGTATCCCAGTCATAAAAAACAAAGATCCAACATTCAAACCCAATAACTTCTCGCATGTTTTGAAGCGGCATGGTGCCTCAGTGGGTGGGGCTCACTTCCTCAGGGTAGGGTATTCGAATCCAGCCCCCGCCTTTTTTGTGAAATTTGCCTGATTTCCTGACCAGTTCCACCCCAGATAACGTTAAAACGAGGAATTAAAAATCAAGAATTGTTTAAACAAATGTAGTATTTTTAAAATATGGAAAAGCTTGTGTGACATAACCTTTATCTTAACTCAAAGCTCCATCCTATGTTGCATGTTACAAATTATGGCATGCAGCATCGCAGCATCGCTGCTGCATCCAGGTCTCCCAGTCCCATGCCAATCCTTTCAGACGGCAGAGGAGCCCCCCCACCCCCCACATGGAAGCTTGCGAAGGCCGAGCCTGCCGCCACACTCCGTTACGGTCATTGGTGTCGCTGGGCCGGCCGGTATCAGCATCCCACCCACCCTCTCGGGCCGACTGCGACACTTACATAACCCACGCGTGGAGGGGCGGGAGTTGCGCGCCAGCAACTGTGGCTGCAGTCCAAAGCGGTGAGCCGCTAGCGGTTTTAGCAGGGAAGGAGAGCACTCATGCAGCATTCTGCTCACACACAGGAAAAAGAGGAATGGGGGAGCACCCGGGCGTCCTCAGCTAATTGGAGGAGTGAGAGAGTACGAAATAACAGACTTTGAAAAGATTCCTTATGTAACCCTCTGATGCTGAGGAATTAAGGAGATTTGATAAATTTTATAAACACATGCTTTGTTGGGGCTTCATGGTGGGGTTGAGGGTTCGAATCCCTTCCCCACCCTCAGTGTGGAGTTTCTATGCCCTCTCCGTCTAGGGTGGATATCACAGTCAGAAAACATGCATTTTGGCTAATTAGTGTTTCTATACTGCTTGTAGTGAACTATTGAATATGACCCTTTATTAACTGGCATACAGACCAACCATGTGCACCGTGCTGCCTGGGAAAGATTCCAAACTCCCCCTGACTCTGGTCAGTATAACCAGTTTGACGATGGATGGATGGATAGTTTTCTACAGAAAAGACCATCTCTCAGTTAAGAGTATAACCACTCTGTGATAAATTAATAAACCCAGTCAGTAATTTTTTTTTATATCTCTTAATATATTATATACATTCATTTGCATATGTTTTTAGACACAGACCCTTGCCTCAATGGTAATTGGTTTTATTTTCAAATTTTTTATGCAGTGAAAATTGTGCAGGAAACAGTTTATATTTGTTCAACATTCAAGACGTGAAAGGGTATCAAGATTTTTCTCATTATTAATGTTTTCATATAGCCACATTTACAGTATACAAAAATGTAAAGCAAATCGAACGTTTAACCAATTAATTTACTCTCCTGCAAAAGTACTGATAAAACATACAGACATTTAATTATAATTCAGCCATACAGACAGCGTGACAGGGCTGTAAACTGTAACATCCTCTTATTCGAAATATGAATTTCATTTGTTTTTTTACAGATTCAATTTAATTTGCACGGATTCAGAATAATTCAGTATTATCTAGTCATTGGTGTCTGTGTGCAGATAAATTTGCAATTCATTATGTGTTTACACACCCCATAATAATAAAATAAAAAAGCAATTGTCACTGTGCATTATGGTAGGACGAGCACTCAGCACTAATGACCTTTCATGATAAGTGTTTTTGATTGTCACTTGGCAGAAAGGGGACAGCATCTTCCTGTTTGCTCTGCGCCTCTTTTACAAAGGGCTCCTCCTCTTTCGTTTTTTTTTTCTGCTGCTTTCCATGGCTGAAACCCATTGGCGCTTTGCATCTCTCAACATGCCTGTGAGAAAGGAATGCCGTTTCACCTCCTTGGTTGCATCAGGAACACGGCATCATGGGAGGACAGCCTCGGGGCTGTCGGTCCTCTCACCGCTGGGGACGAACGTGCTACTTCTTCGGTTCATTCGCTGTATCGTGCCCCAGGCTGCACTGGGCCTGCAAGTTTGATTCCGGAACTGGGCTTCGGGGCGTGCAGAGTTTCCGTGTTCCCCTCCTGTTTATGCTCTGGGTGCCTCAGCTTCCTGCCATGCTAATAAAATGAGCCTTTCGGCTGAAATGCAGGCAGGGTGAATTTTAGCATGTGGAGTCCTGTCCAAGATACACTCCATCTTAAACTACCCTACTGTGAGTTCCTTCACCCCTGAGTGCCACTGTACAGTATGTACTGCGTCCATCTGCGTGTTTATGACCTCGGTCACTCTGCTCTAATGCTCTTAGTGCACCTGGGTCACTATGACACCCTGTAGAAAAAGAAACATAAAAGTATAACCCTTAAGCCTTCCTAGGAACAAGCTGACCTAGGTCTGAACTAAGCCCCAGTGAGAGATTATTAAAAATACAGCTCTAACAGTGTGTTAAGGAACCAGAAGGTGGGGCTTATTTTGCCCCCCCCCTCAATGTGTACCATGTCATTATCAGTGTCCAGCTGCACTGAGACATCCTGACACAAATATCTGTGCATGGGAAAATGGAACTAGGTCTAAAAAGTAATATTACCCCAGTTACAACCACGAAAGTCTATCTATCCCCGCTTCCCAATAGAAAAACTGCGCCATGACCTGTTGCCTGTTTGAAGTCTGGCTTACAGAAGCGCTGATCTCTGCCATGACAGGCAGAACTGGAAGCCCTTGAGAATGTTTGCATTTCCTTTTCTCATTTTTCCAGAGACTGACTGCAATATAATAATTTTCCAAATGTTTAGGGAAAAAAATCCAATACTAAAACTGTCCACCTGCATAACAATATATAGGATTCTTTTTACACTTTATAATGTGCATAGTTGCATCTCAAAATAAATAAAATAATAATAACAATAGTAATTCTAATTATTATTTCCTCATAGTACATAACAAAACAACAATATAATCAGAATAGAAAGCAAGTCACAAGTGAGCTTGTGAACGTTTTATCTTATTACTGCCATAATGTCATCCGGGCAAAGGTGCAGGTCCCATGTGTTATAATATATTGGATTTTGTATAATACAAGATTCTTCTATTTATTCATCATGTAGATGGATGTGTTTCAGGAACAAAATAAACAAATAAATAAGCAAACAAATAATAATAATCCGCAAAAGAATGTGTCTATCGGTATTTTTCACAACGGCAAGCAAGACTCATCCATGTCAGTTCTCTCGTTATATACACCAAAGAGCAGGTTTAATTTTAATTACAAGGCTTTAATTCTTCCCTGCTTTGAACTTCAGAACACAGTTGGCAAGCAAGGTGTCCGATTTAGTGACATGTTCCTCCTATGAGTGTATACGGTCGTGCCTTCATCTCTTTCCATTCCCTCTCTCGAATGGATCCCAGCACTCCGGTCTGCATGTTTGGTATCAGATCAGAGGTTCAGTCCTTTTGTTTACATCACCCCTCAGCTTCTATACTCACAAACCAGGCTACAGCCCACACTGGCAGAGAGGGACACGCAAAGGCCGATGAGCACGGCCCTCTGAGGGCTGCACACCTTGGAATCACAGCTGAACTAGCTGATTTATCACAGCTAATGGCTTCTTAATGACTTTAGTCACCACAATTAAACGCTGAAGTAGGACAAACACTGTACCTTGTTCTCAGCATTGTCCATACATGTCACCAGGGATGGCAAGAGCCACTGTAATATAAGGGCATCAAACTATCCTGCCCATAATACAATGTCACACAAAAATATTCAATGCGAAATATAATATGCTTCTTCCAGTAGGGGTACCTCACACAAGCAAACAGCAACATCCCTCATAAATCCTCAGTAGGAGTATTTAACCCTTTTTTTTATCCATTTCACAGAATGAAGATGCATGTGTTGATCTGACAGTGGCTTCACTTTGAATTTTCAGGTATTGATTTGTCCAGGAGGAGCAAAGCCTTAGTATTTGACCAGAAGTACGGCTCTAAACTGCAGCAGGCTCATTGGCCAGTCAGCATGCCAACGATGTGATCATTTCGATATTAGGGACAGAAGGGAAGAAAACTGAGCGCATTGGATAACCTGAATGACAGGGATTGGTTTTAATGCAAACAGCTGCGATCGATGATTCTGCAAATGGCAGAGAGATACAAGCACTGATGACAACGTTAATGATGAAGACTGAGATCAGGACCAACTCCCCATGATGACGACATTAAGACGTGAGAACAGATGATGCCATGAACAGCTGGAACTCATAATGCAAAACTAACACTAGGAGAGCAGCTCTGTGACAGGGAGAAGCATGACTGCTGAGGCTTCCTATCAGAAAAGGTGAAATTAGCATTTACATAAACTACACAGTATGAGGCATTACACAAATACTTTCAAAGTTACACAGTTTGTAAAAAGTTTGTACACACATTAGAAATTGCATATTGGAAGGTTGTTGGTTTAGATGTCAGGGACCTTGACAAACACGCTTAATGCCCAGTTGCTCCACATTCCGTCTGCTTTCTGAGAAAATGTGAATTGCTTCTGCTAAAGCATCTGAAAATTAAATAGATTGAAACATACCAATTAACTGTCAAGAAAAACAATTATTGATAAATATCGTTTACCTGCTAATTTCTTTGGCTCACTCCCTACTGAGAGGACAATTTAGAAAGGCTAGTCTAATGCTACAGTCCTTCTGAAAGGAGGACTTCTCTAAAAGCAGGCATTTAATGGACAGAATTTAATCTCCAATGGACGTTTTATTCCCAAAGTAAAAGGAAATGCATGTATGGGCAAAGCATGAGTGCGGAAACTTCTTCAGCGGAAGACCTTGGATGGGGATGAGCCGAGCGCCGGCGTCCGTGAAAATAGCAAGGCGAGGGACGGCGACGTGAAGCATAAACACAAAGAAAACAAGCGAGCCATTAAAGGGCTGGGGGCAGGCTGCGCTTCGCCGGGATGCATTTTCCGAAGCCTGCTGAAGTACCATCATTACGCTGCTCTTTCAGAGGCTGCGCCAGGGAAGATCACTTCCAGAGCGCGCACGAGGCTCTTTCATTCCAGCTGCACCATCCTCGCCGACTGGCCCTTTCAGCAGCAGCTGTGTCGCTCTCCATCCGGAGCGCGGGACAAAGGCGGCGCTGTTCAGCAGGGCTGCTCTGCTTTATCCTCTGCAGGAAACACATTACAGAGCTTACAGTCAAAATATTTATCACTTATAAATGTCGCTGGCTTTTATTCTGTTATGCGGGGATCAGTCATGCTACTTGAATGATGTCGGGGTTTTATGGTTCCAGATATCTATCCATCTTCCGTCGCCAAGCCGGATAGGACACTAGTCCATCATACAGTGCACACACAATGGGTGATTCACAGACACACCAATTAGTTTTCCGTACATACAACTTCTATACCAGCTTGTCCTATTCAGGGTCGCAGGGGTCTGGAGTCTATCCCAGAAGCTATGGGCAAAAGGCAGGGAACAACCCAGGATGGGGCACCAACCCATCGCAGGGCACACACACCATTCGCACACACAGACTTTGGGTCCATCCAGACCGGCCCTGCAGCCTGCAGTACCCCTCCTCCGTAATGCACCCCCAGGTAGTTATTACTCTGAGCATCGGCATAATAGCGGGTTTATATATATGCATAGGTCACCCAGGCTGGCCATGTGCTGCATTACTCAAGCTGTGGGGGTGAAAGGTCATGCTAATGAGAGGTGTAGGGGTGCTGGGCACTGCCAGTCATCTGTGTGTCTTGGCACAAGTACGCAGGCTTCTCAGTGCAGTCAAATCCCTGTTTATCGTACTTTATTTAAATACCACTGTGTAGGTATGAAAACTACTGAATGAATATCCGATGGATGGATGTATGGATGGACAGACTAAAATGATTATGCATAGGTATATATACAAAGCCCTATAATTGTAGATATGGATTGCTTTGCTGGTTGAGAGAGCCTCTGTACAGGAGGTATCTTGTGGTCATGTTGTAATGTCCGAGCAGACATCCGCTTTGCCCCCAAATGGCCAGAAACCAAAGCACTGTAGCTTCGCTCCATCATCTCCCCCTTCAGTGTTTTTTTTTCTTTTCCTTTTTTCCCCCGGCAGGAAGCAGGCATCTTATGCAAACTCAACTTTATGATATCAAAAAAAAAATCAATACCCTATCCAAGAATATTGATTTTCCCGCTCACTGAAATTTGGGAGAAAAAAAAACATCACAATAATATTCTTGGATTTTATTTGCTTTCTTTGGAAGCCTGAGGAAGAAAAGAACAAGACATATTTATCGAGTACCTATCGGGCAATTAATGGGGAAGCTGCTGTTTTTCAGGAGCCGCTGTGTGGGTCAGCAGGTTAAGGTGCTGTCACTGTAATCAAAAGGTTGTCAACCCAAATCCTAGGCTAGGGCTGATTTTTCTGTTGGGCCCTTAAGCAAGAATCTTAACCTCCAACTGTTCCAGGGACCATCTAGTCCAGTTCTCTCAGAAATGTGCATCACTGTGGATAAGAGTTTCTGCTAAAGACATAAAACATCAATATAAAACAGCCATATGTAATAGTGAAACAGAAAAGATCACTTTACATTAACTGCACCTTCATAATGCCTTTATAATGCATTCATAGAACTTTCATAAACAGCATGTAAGTATATCTTAACATCATAACATATCCTAACATCTTTAATATTATATCAGTGACAAACATTATATGGTAATAACAAACATTAACATTATATAATCATATAATATTAAGGTATGTTTCTGACAGCACGTTAGGACCAATACACTGTCAGTCTACAATTTAACAAACAAATTGCTATATCTATCCATCCATCCATATCAGAGTTGTGGAGGCTATGGCCACAAGGTAGAGAACAGCCCTGGATGGGGTCACAAACCATCGCATGGCACGATTACACACCATTCACACCGTCGGGCAATTTGGTAACTATGGAAGTAAATGTTTGATTGTGTGGTGTGAAGAAAAGAAGGCAGAAAGAAACTCCATGACAACACAGGGAGGACATGAAAACTCCACACTCATGGAACCACAGAGACTTGGTCCTAGAGATGTGAGACAATAGTGCTAACCACTGCACCACTATGCCACCCCCTAAATAGACGTCTGTTTTATAAACACCATTAACTGATGTCATTTCCTCCTTTATATGCCCTACAGTACTTTATAAGTATACCGACATTCACATACACAGCATTGCAAAGACCACAAAAAGTGCTACACATCTCAAAATTGGGGTGGATGGTACAGTGTTTTTCAGTTTCTTATTGTACAATAAGAAAGGTTTTATGTCAATTTATGCATGATAATCCCTGCATATTTTCTGAGCAGTCTGGAAGACTGGGATGTCATGTCATACTTCTGGTCCTGTTAAAAGACATTTGATATGTGAGAAAAACTTCATACATTCTAAATGAAGTTGACATTTACCTAATTTAATTCTGTGTTTTAGTCTCCTTTACAGGTTTCCTTATCATAACCATAGAGCTCATACCTCGGCGCACATTTTGAAATTTAAATGTGTGACTTACCCGAAAATACCTTGTTTTACTGTTTGTGAAATACCGACCAAGTGTTTAACAAATTCCTAGTTGATCTGAAATGTTTTGGTGAAATTAGGCGTGTATAATTCCACTCGTCCAAAAGAGAGGCAGTCTCCGGTATGTACAGCTGAATCCCGAACTATCCACTTAAGGATCTGGGAACAGGTAGGTGGGGCATGTTTGAGAGATTAAAGCACAGAATTAAATTAGGTAAATGTCAAGGAGATGGAGAGAGGTCCTCTGTAGCTGCCTTGACTGTCACTGCCGGTTTAGCGAGGCATCCAAGTTAAACCTGCCTTTTCTGTCCATTTACTGTGATCCACAGTTCGCTTAACGCCAATGTCAGAGAGGGAATGCTTGTCTTAAGAGCATCTCAGCACTTTGTTCGACTGCAGAAGTCTACTTCACTTTTAGTTTCCCTGAAATCTTACTTCCTTGATAATATAAGAAATATGTACTGTATTAATTAATTAATGAGGTTTATTTACATAATATGATGTAAAACAAACAGTCTTCGTTACATTTAAATATGCATATTTACAATACCAGTTTGGAAATACCTATTGATAATTATTTGTTTTTCAATTAGATGACACTACTGACACTAAACACACCTTAAGTTCATGTAGTAAATTTTAATTAATCTTTGGAACAAGTAAAGAGATGGAGGGCTGTGAAAGATGACTTGGCCCCCACTATCCCCCCACTGAAGCCCTATACAGTTTGTCTGGGAAGAGTCAGATTGAAGGTAGCCAACCTTCCAAACATTCCAGGGGGGTGTAAGTTGTAAGCTGGCTGAAAGGATGCCAAGAGTCTGCAATGCTGTCATCAAAGTAAAAGGGGGCAATTTGGATGGGTGTACAATTTGAGATGGTGTACACTTCTCTTGGTTGTTGCAATATTTGATGTCTATTACTTCATTGGCCTTTGACTATGAGATGAATTATATACCTAAAATAGAGATGTATACGTTAAACACAGGTGTGTGCAGACTTTTGACTGCTACTGAATATAGATTATATCTACGTGAACTAGGAAGCAGAGAACATTCCAGATGGTATGCCAGTCTGTTGCAGCGCTCACACACCTCTCAGGACAATTTAGACCACTGAAGTGTAAATAAGAAGATAGAAACTCTGCGTATAGGAATATGACACACAATCCTGAAACGATACCTGCTGAGCCACAACATGCGTGTAAATTACACTGCGCTCAAACAGTTTAAAATCAGCATGTTGTAACGTACCACAGGCTGGTTGTGTGGAGTTACATAAGAACAAAAGCATTAAACACAATACAAAGACAAATACACTACAACTGCAGACATATTTTAAACATTGGTGACAGGCAATAAAAATATTAAATGCTCAGAAAAAATAAGTAAATGCTCTGAAAAGGGAGTGAAATTTATACTTCGCTAAGTGGGCCGCTACATTACTGAGATTAAATAAAACCAGAGATAAGTTACTTGACAGCATCTCTTACAGTCTAACATGAGCACTCCCATGTGGCCTCCCAGAAACATATCTTTGCTTCTCCTTTTTGACTCTCAGTCTGAAAAAAATATAATGAAACAGCAAACAGTTAGCTATAGTCCCAGGGGTCAGAATATGTTTTTTAGAACAGAGTGAAGTCCTGAGTCACGTTTTGCTTTGTACAACTTAAAACACATTATCACTGAGCATTCTGGGTCTGTGTGAAGGCTAGTAGCCTGTCAAGGTCCCGAAAATGATGCACATAAACGAGCCAGACGATGGAGGAAAGATCAACAAAAAGACCAACTTCCTCTTCAAATGGTAAATGCACTGAGCATTCAGGAGTCTACTTTTATAGTGATCCAGCAGGAGCCTGAGGAACAATGAGGCTGGGTGTGGGTGATTTTTCACATTTTCATGCCAACTGACCACCAGTCGCATGCCTACAGGTACAGCAGTTAATCACGCCTAGCTGACACTAGTTGGATTAATCACTAAGGTCAGTTGGGTGGATTGGAGGGAGGAAAGGCTCCGCCAGAGGTGTAGCAGTCTTTGTTATTTTGTTTTATTCATTTACACTTGTTTTTTCTTTGATATTCTTAAAACAGCCTTGTATCCATTTCACGTTGGGAATAATGTCTGTCCTGCTCTTTTGACAACACCACAAATCATTATTATATACATCCTGAAAAGGTCCATTAACCATTGTGCAGAATATAATAAGACTAAATAAATACATTGTCTAAGTAGACTGAAATATTCCGGCCTTATCAGCATTGAAATTGTCTGCAATAATGGCCACCAAATGTCTTGCTGTTAAACATTCCATGAGCTTATTGTGGATGGAGGTGAACAGGCTTCTTCAATGCAATGTTACCCTAATTGCTAGTCGTGGTTATGCATGAGGGGATCTGGCAGAACGTTTGCTGCTTTAGCATGGATGTTGACTTTCAGATGCATGAATAATTAGCTAGCAGCAGAAGCACAGGAGCGTAGGGCGGGCCGGTGCAGCGCAATTAAACGTCGGTGAGAAAACTGCCGTTTCCTCCACATCTGCTTGATGAGACCTGAGGTCTACTTTGCTAGCACACAGCCATTGTTTACGCACACATACGGTGGCTGTTTGTGTTTGTTAAGCATAAGAGACCAAACACTCACGCATTCAGAAAATGGTGCGAGCTTGCTGATAAAAGCCAACTGCCTCTAGCAACAGAAAAGATTTGTCGCTACCTCTGTTGGAGAAGGAGCAAAGAATTAAAGATGATTAAACAAAAAAAGAAAAAAACTCAAATTTACCCAAATTACTGGCTGAATTGATATGACAGTTTAATTCTGTCATAGCATTTCCTTCAATTGCTGCCATTGACACGCTGGATAAATTAAATTTTCTTATGTAACTGCCATGTACATGCTTTGGTTTTTCTAAAAGACATGTCTGTTTGCTTTTATGATCTTTATCATTCCGTATATTTCTGTTTATGTAACGGATAGCAACCACTAGTTAGCATGTTGTTGAACAAGCTACCATGCCGAACTAATGTGCTTATTTTATAGTAACAGTGCCATATAATTTAACGGCGGCTACACATTAAGAACCAGTGTAAGTCTAGGATAGCAACAGGTGCGTTAATCCAAGCACCGCGTGCAACCTGTGAGACAGACACATCCAAATCTGGTCCATGTTCAGGGCTATGTTGTAATCAATAAGTCCACATGCTTTCCTGCTCACCGGGAATATCCTCTTTTTTCTCTACTGACAAGTCTGACTTTAACAGCAAGTCTGTTTGTCACCATTAGCCTCCCGGTGGTTACCCGGTGTGTTTCCCCAAGGGTGGCACTTCAAACATGAACCAGGGTGAGAACTTTACCACACCAACATCTCTTCTTTATCCTTATATTAAAATTCATTTCAGTGAGTATGGTATCACATATGTTAGCAGAGGGGACTAAGTAGCAAAGATTTTTTTTTATTATCTTTGTATCGCACATGTTGTGAATTTTGGAGGAAATAGTCCTTAAAAATCAAGGTTAGACTCACTGATGCACCAATAAGGACATTTCTGGCTGACACCGATAGCTGATATTTTGAAAACCGAGACAGATACCGAATGTTTTCGAAAATATTCGTCTCCCTACTGTCTCCCGTCCACGTCCCTCTTCGTAGGACTGACCACCCGGATCTTGACCAACCCGCCTACCCCTCGACCACGACTTTCGCCTCTCGCTTTTGATACTTTTGCTGTGCTGCCCGGCTGTGCTAATAAAACCTGCCTACCTCGCATCTCTGGGTCCTCTCCTTTATCTCGGATCGTCATATTCCTCCACGTGAAAAACATTAATAATGACATTAAAATAATTTCACACGGCAGACATTTTTCTAACTGTTTAGTACTTGGGTGTACAAAGCAATACGGGTCACCATTTTAGAGGAATTATTGGAGGCAAATATCGGTTCTTTTTTAGCCTTGGGCTGATGGATGGTTGATGTAATGGCTGATACCGATAGTTAGCCGATACAAATCGGTGCATCTCTAATTAGACTCGAAAACATTCCTCTTATTTGTGTGTAACATTCCCCAGTAATCACTGAGAGTAAATCCTCATAGAGAACACCTGGTATAGATAATATTATGTCTGTAGTGAGCAGCATAGATCAGCCATGTGCCCATAACAGTCTATTACAATGGATGACTCATCTTAGAACACAGTGTTCTTGTATATAAAATGCTATAGCAGCTAAAGCTACAATACCAAATAAGGTCCCAGTTCTCATCCCAGCTGTCTTATGAATAATATTTTTAGTTTTTTAAAGTTGCTTTTCCACTACCCCTTGGCTCCCTCCTTACCCTATAGTCTCTTAGTCACTGTAGCCATTGTCTATGTATTCTCCTTTATAGGTTTAACTACTTGAGGAATCACTGCAATACACAGAAAAAAACATGAAAGGAAAACTTGTACAAAGACATTCAGGGTGTCAGAATGAAGAGCTATTTTCCAAAGGTGGCGGCTGGGACTGTTTATTTACTCTTCCTGATTGGTTATCTGCTGCACTGATTTGCTCTTCCTGATTGGTTATCCTCTGAGCTTCTGATTTGCTCTTCCTTGTTGGTTATCCTCTGGGCTGATGATTTGCTCTTCCTGGTCAGCACATGCTTGCAGGACGCACTTCCAGGACTCATTCCGCAGACCTGAAGCCCTAAGAACTCTGTAGACGTTGAACAAGCTCAGCCAACAGTGGCATGTAAGTTTCACCAACTCTAGTATAGCGAAGAGGCAGTTTTACCATAGTGTACAACAGAATACAAGAAAACTCCCAAAATAAAAGACCTCAGTCTGGTCATTCAGGCTCCCAGAAAAAAGGTCAGGCTTGATTTGATGAAGTATCTGTTTGTTTTTCTTTAGGTCCACAGCATTCTGAAAGTCTCCACCACTAGTGTTCAAAGGCAGTAGATCTGCTTTTCCTCCTTTGCCATCTTTACATCAATCAAGAGGCACAGGAAATACCATATTCTCAAAAGTTGTCATGTTTATTGTTCACAGAGATATGTCTCTACATTTGAAGATTGCATCTAAGTTCTCCATCATCACATCCCTGCCAAGTGCCAGCCTGAGATGTGTTTCTTAACTTCTGTTTTTTTATGTTTGTTCCAAGGAGGCAAAAGCTTTGTATACCCTCCATGCTTTCAGATATTGCTGCTCTTCCTCTGGTCTTAACCTTTGTTTTCCACACATTTATCCACTAATCCATCCTTTCACTACATTCTATAGCTTTCTTTTTAAGTATCTTCAGACCGTACATGTGGCATCATTAGCATGTTGAAGGGAAACCTTTTATACAAAATATATACTGATCTTGACACAAAAATATAGCACCAAGAACCATTAGTTTAGATTATTTTTATTTCAGGCAGTGGTCTCAGAGCCCTCTGCCAGGAAGATTGTGCCCATATTCCCTTTATGCTAAGTAACAAACATTAGCAGTTTCAATTAGCTGGCTATCTAGAAAGATCGCTCACTGTGCTTAGCCTTGAAAATTGTCCCTGACATCATCATAACAGCAGGCAGTCCACAAATTAAATTAACTTGTGACGCAGACAGCCGCATGTTACGGAACACGGCTGGAGAATCACAAAGACGGAGACTCACCTCTCTCACCGTATCGAGACTGCAAATGCTAATAAAAGTGTGCCTGAATGTTCCTTCCGTTGTTTTCTTCTCTCCCATGACAATTTGAGCTACTGAGTGAGATAAACACACTGGAGGCGTGAACACTGCTGTTATTAAGCTAAATAATAACCATCAGGAAACCAGGTATATGGTGTGAGGCACACTCAGACTCCACTCCAGCTTTCATACTGGATGGAATTGTGCTTTCTTATATTATCAGCTCTACTAATGAGATTGATATGTGTTTATGGTTCCAGCCAGGGCCTAAAAACACACACTGATCATTGAGACACATTTTGTTTATTTGGTCCCTATCATCCAACCCACGTTCCATACTTGCTTCTCTTTTGTCCTGAAAAGCATTATTGTCTGTTTGTTTGTATGTTTGTCGTGACTGCACATTACTATTAACCCCTATGAATTCCGTGACACTAATTTGATCAAATGATTTAAAAAATTAAACCTTAACCTTGAATAATGGCCCAACCTTTCCTGAGGGTTTTAGTTAGAAATTAAATTTTACAAATAGAATGAAGCCTGAGATTAAAGAGTTCCACTGAGTGACGTTGAACGTTGAGTGTGGGAGTGCCACCCAATCATCCAACTCCTGCTTGGCCTTGCCATGAAGTAGGGCGTATGGCCGTTCATGCTTCCTGTCACCATGGCGACGACCCATCCCTCAAGATGATGCATCTCTGGAGATGGCGGTGGGGGTTGTCAGGTTTACCTGCTGAGCTGTGAGTCATCCCCATGTGATATTACCAGTCACCCCCATGGAAAGTCCCACTGCGGTCGGTTCTCCAATCACAACATGATATTGGGTCATCTTCTCCAGTCTTGCCTTATTCTTCCCACATCTGTGCTAAGCCATCCCACAGCAGAGTGTGACATGGCCTACCAAGCCTGGCTGTCAGGGGTGTCTGTCATTTCTGAATTGCCCCCCAGGGCTGTGGTGTCACTTCCAGATCATGGACCTCCATACCCTAGCCACTTTAGAGCTTCTGACATTTGTTTACCCAGTAGGAACATCCACGGACAGGTGCAGGTTTTTCATTTGTGATTCTCCCTCCCTGAGGCGCTCGCTAAAGCGCTGATTCAGCGGGGGCCAGGCGAAGCCACGGGGAGGGGAAGCCAGCTAGTGTTGGCCCATCTGCCAACCTGCTTCCCTATAATGCCGCAAAATATTTAGGCCCACGTGGTCCTAAGCAGGCCGCCCTCCATCCTGAGAGTACCAATGTCCTGTCAAACATGGAATATTATGAGGGGGACTGTGAAATGAACAAACGAATACATTTCATTTCTTCCCTGGCTTTTCTTGGATTTAACCATTGGGTAATTTTCCTCCACAATGCCTCGCCCCCCAAGCACTGACCAAACATACTCACATGCACACACACGCGTGCCACCAGTCTCTCTCCAGGGCTGTGATGAAACGTGGGAATTGAATTTCATTAGTTGAGCCCATTCTATTTGTGCTGTTTCTCCAGCAGCTCTCTCTCCCTCTCCTGCTCTCTCTCTCTCCTCCTCTCTCTTCCACTGCGGCTCCTCCCACCTCACTGTGTCCTATCCCCCCCCTTCCCCTCTGCCAGTGCTCCTTTCCTCGCCTGCTCTTTTTCTCGCTCTCTCTCTCCGCCTCTCTCTCTCCCCACCTCTCAGCGTGGTGCAGCCCGTGCTTCTGAGGCGAGCTGTGCCTGCTCCCGCCGGCTCGCAGACTCATACCTGGAGAAAAACCCCTCAAAGTGAGCGAGACCCGGATATCTCCAAATCCGCTCATCCGCCCACTGCGGCCTGCCCCTGTGCATCTTTCGCAAACTCGTGCCCGTGTTGAGGAGAAGCCCACCCCCCCCCCACATCCGTATCTCCTCAATGGCATCTTCAGTCTCTCAGCAGCAATCAGAGGCATTTGGGATTTAATGTCTAGCCCGGCAGAATGAAATAGACCATTCTGGAATTCTCTCTACAATTCAGGTAAGGATTTGCTCTCTTTCTGGACTTTTTCTAGGTGTTGGTAGGTCTGTTGGGGGGGGGGGGGAGAGTGACACATATAAGTAGGGGTGGGATTTTGCATCTTCACCGAGTGAGAGGCCGACGCTTTAGCCCTCGTTTTTGAGAGTCAGACCCAGATTGGCAGGACTCGGGGAAGAGGCGACCTGCCGGGCGGCCATCTGATACCAGTGCTCCCACCCAGCCCCCTGACTGCCATCATTGCCTTTTGTATCATAGGGA
>JABFDZ020000022.1:17470354-17485052 GCA_019775955.2 Pollimyrus isidori
CCCCCCCCCCCCCCCCCCCCCCCCCCCCCCCTCCCCCATTTTGGCTTTTTTTTACTTTGGGGGGGGGGGGGGGGGGGGGGGCTGGAAGAACATTGTGATGGAGGCTTTTTAAATATTTCCCTCTGATTGTATGGTGGGTCAGGGGATGTGCAAATGGCTCAGCTTGCCCATTTGTGTACCTGTGTGTGTGTGTGTGTGTGTGTGTGTGTGTGTGTGTGGGTATGTACTGAAGTCAGGCTGGGTGGGAACAGTATCAGAGAAGCACTGCTTTTAATTTGGCCTCATTGGCAGTCATCTCATTAGAGCCTCCTAATCCTTATAAGGGTAACGTGCTGAGGCTGAGGCAGCACAAACCCCAGCTGTCTACCTTGCACGTCTGGTCTAGTGAGAAGCCCAACTGGACCCCAGCTAACACTGGCTGGGGTCACTGGGTCACCCAAGGGCACCCAGCTCCCTTGCTGGGCTGTCACTAGGGTAACCCTGAAAGTGTCCACGGGGCTTGAGATGTTCCCATAAGTTTCACGCTCTCATCCCGCCAGACTCTGGGCATTCTTCCTGACTCCACGCACACTGGGGGCGTCCAGGTGTGCCACTGCCCCCAGCCGCGCACCGCTACCTCCGGTCGTTAGAGGCACGGGCTGCGAAAATGGGGTCTTGTGGGGGGGATTCACGTCTAACGGGAATGCGAGCATGCGGGACCTGTTCTGCTGAGCAGCCGGGAAGGAGCCCCGAGCAGAGCGATCCCAGCTCCACGCCCCATAAAAGAACATCAATATTTATTACATTTCCCATTTCAGAAGAGCAGGCGCAATAACACAACTGTAGGCTGGTGAAATAATAAAGAATGAATCAAATTACGGTGCCGAAGGCAGCTCTCCCGTCTGTTTTTCATTCATCATCGCTTGCTCTTTGCCAGACCTCGACCAGGACGCGCCGGGAATTCCGATCTCATGCCGGCGACATGGCTGGTTTCTCCCGCGGTGCATGAGCCAGAGTCACAGAGAAGCTCCAGGTGGAGCTCCTTGGCCATGATTAGTGGTTCTTTTTTCTAGAGCATCTATGTTCATAGTGTAGACCTCGGGTGAGACTGTAGCGTGATTTAGGGCTGTGGATATGATTGGTGA
The DNA here is from genome assembly GCA_019775955.2 of Pollimyrus isidori. Taxonomy (NCBI): domain Eukaryota; kingdom Metazoa; phylum Chordata; class Actinopteri; order Osteoglossiformes; family Mormyridae; genus Pollimyrus; species Pollimyrus isidori. The sequence continues at coordinate 17,471,479 of JABFDZ020000022.1, forward strand.
AGTGTCACGGTATGTACAAATGTGATCTCCTTCTCTTTGATGTTCTGTTTCCATCCCATGCGGAAAGAGATGTTGGAGTATCTTCTTTTTATTGACAGCGGTCTGATTATTGACGTCCTGAAGCCGTCTAGATACGACAGACAGGCACAACCTGTTTTTTGAAGGGAGGTGGGGGCACAGCCCACCTTTCTGTGTGGGATTTATGTAACAGGGTGCATGAATTTGGAGGAGAGAAGGAGCAAACAAACAAAGGGCTTTGTCATGGATGGAATAGAGTCTGCTTCAGTGTCAGTGATAGAGAAATGGCAGCTTTGTCATGCTGGTCTAAAATTATCTTGCTAGTTTTATCCCAAGTGGAAAAATAAGTGATATTCTCATCCCATGTTTGCAACGTGTCACATGACAAAATCCTATTATGATTATTCACAATTCTACGCAAGTTTTTTCCTCACATTTCCTCTCCAAGTGGCTTGTAGCCCTAGTACCTGTGGAGCAGAGTCATTAGGCCTCCAGGGAGACGAGACGAGCCACTGGCCCAGTGCACTCTGTCCTCGGAGTTCTCCTAGAAGACGTTGATTGAAAGTTCGTCACGGCACAGTAATCACCTTAGCAGTCAGCTCCTGTTGGCTGGTCTCATTTAGTGGACCTTGGTTTTCTCTGCTGACACCAGTCACACTTCCACTTGCCTGATTTCCATGCGGGTCAAAGGCCTTCAGTCAATTTCCATCCCAGAGCTGGAAGGATGTGGGAAGAGAAGTCAGGAAAATCTAGAGCGGGGTGCTGATATCAGATTAGTTAATCAGAGCTAATGAATCCAAATAAATCTACATTTGAAGGGGCCTCAGATTTAATTAACTGAGCTCAGAGAGAGAAATCTAAGCCTTTTCCTCATTGCTTGTCATGAACGAGTATTCTTTCCCTTGCTGAAACTCAACTTTGCAGCCAATGCGTGACCCTGTTGCGAATGGATGAGTGTGCTGTGCTCGCCGTCATCCCAAGACAGGTAAACGGAGCTCCTGCACCTCCCCAGAGAGTCCAGCGTTGTGGAACGCTCTGGACATGCTCTGCTTAGCCGGCAAGCAGGCTGCTCGGCTTTCACTCATCCTCGGGGGGCTACAAGCCTAAGATGGGCCATACTAGTATGGCAGAGCCTGTCGAGAGGGATGCCCCAAAAGAGCGATTTTCAAGCATTTCTCCATTCGTTGTTTGAATGTTTCCAGGTAGAGCAATAAGATTGCTGTTCAGATTTAAGGGTCTCTACCCCAAAAATGAATACTGATATTCAGCAGCACAGCTTTATACATGATATAATTAAGGTATTATTTAAAAGCAAAATCACAGGTTAAACTGGAATAAGGACAGAAGCTGAAAGAAATAATAAAGCAAGATGCCCCTCCCACGATTATTTTGACAGCTGTATGGGCAGAGATGGGTGTTTGATTTCTCCAGGAACATTTTGGATTCACTACTAATGCTCCAGTCTGTAAATACCAGCCCGTTCCAGCTCATGATCCTTTATCAATGTATCCGCTGTGAGAAGCTTCCCAAAAAGAAAATTAGGAGACTCATACTTACAGAGCTGGCAAACTTAAAAATAAACACTCCCTACATGTCTTAATTACCTGATAACATGTTAGCAAAAACAATGCCTAAGGGACTGCAAAAATAAAAACAACTATAATAATTATTAATATACCTTTTCCTCTGGCTAGCGATTCGCTATCGTTATGAGCTGGAAGAAACGACACACACTGGTATTTGCTATCAGATTGTTAAATCAATTATTAAATGCTTTTATCACAGCATCTCCTAAACTCATCCCTTGACCACATCCCTGATCTCGTAGGTGGAGATACCTCTGAGCTGAGATCTGGCACCCTGAGGAATTAGCTACCCCTATTATTTAATGTCCTGTTATTAAATGCAGCACAACTTGCTAACCCATGAATTGAATATCAGTTTTTTTTTGTTGGCTTTTTTTCTGAGAAGCCTCACCCACTAGGATCTGGCAGTCTTCTTTCTTTGACCTGGTATTCTGCCAGTGAGCATTCACAGCTGGAGGCTGGGGGGGCGCACAGCCTTCCCTGATGGAGGGAGCTTAAAACAGAATCCATTTGAGATAAGATGAAGGTGAGCATGCAGGTCCATCATATTCGGTTTGAAGACTCTGGCGACCAACATGATTCGTACTCGCTTGTCGCTTGTTCCAAGTCCTGGCGTTCCTGTTTGTTGATAGATTTTGCTTCTACATGAATCCCAAAGCAGGGTTTGTGCCATCAGCTGCAGTACTCAAGGTTGCAGAGCTTTTCTCCCTCTTTTCCCCTTTCCTGCCAAAACAATACTTTTTAAAAGATTGTCTTGTTCTTCTTCCCTTCCTGTCCTGTAGTTCTGCTCATTGAGCCAGTAAGGCCCAACACTATTTGAGAATGCGGTCTTGTTGTACTGAAGGAGCTTGGACTTTTGTCCTTAGCTTTGACCAGCCGTTGTGGTTCCTTGCCAAGAAAAGACGCTCGTGGATCATTGACATGGCCAATGTAGGTCTGACTCACGCATTGAAGTACAGTATAAGGTGCAGAACAATGCTATCAGGACCACACCAGCCATGTTATGCTGCATTACTAAGCGGTATTCCTAGACTTAGACAAAACCCATCTTACTTATTTATACAGCCTGTAATATTCTGACCATCCCTCCATGCAAATTCACCTGAAATTTTGCTGCTTGTCCACTTAAAAGAGACTTGGAGGATTCTTAGTACCGCCTGTGGCTAAATATAGCAATAAATTAGAAATCAGAGTCATTACTGGATTTTCCCCCCAAAAAGCAGTAATCATTGTCTGAATATATGGCTAATTTATTTTGCTAAGCAATTATGTTTTATTCTACAGTAGCATCAAGAAAGTGAATATCTAATCTGTTGACTGACATGGGTTAATTCAATTACAACAAAAAATTGACTGTAAATTGCAAAATATTTTTATTTGTGTGGTACCACGCAGTTTGGCACTAGAAGCAGATTTTGCCCTTTGTCCTTTTAATGGTGATTAGATGTGGCCAGTGAACAAGTGAAATGGCACACAACACTTACTGGGCAGAAACTAAACCGGAGATTGGAACAGAACCGTTCCTCAGAAGAGAGGTGAGTGAATCTGGGATCCTAGTGCCCAGCCAGGCAGAGGGCAGGTTAAACGCCATTTGGTGGATGGGATTTTGTTGCTCAGAGAAAATTTGGTTGGATGTAAACTGAGTTTAAATAAAAGGCAAATGGATATTTGTAGCTGGCCAATAACTAAAAAAAATAAGAAAGTGGTAATGAAAACTGCACTGAGCAATGGCAATGATTTTACATTACCCATCAACATGAGAACATGCACAGAAAGTTGATTGAATGTCAGCTCGACTTTTAAAACTGGAATAAATGCATGTTTCTGACATAAATTGGCAAATACAGTGGTAACTGATTTGAATGTTCACAGGAACTACAGTATTCAGTACGGTATGTGTGTGTGTGTGTGTTCATTTGTGATGTCTGCATGATGTAATTAATGCATTATAATATACTCTGCATCCCACAATCTTACAGTAGTGGTGAATTTGCACACAAAAGCACACGCATCTCCAATTTTAGAACTGTTTTAAAGGAATGAAGATGGTAACACACCAGTGTACATGTCTGCGAAAGGTACCGTTAACTTCCAGCTAATTTAATTTGTCACAAGTCACAGGTTTGGAAGGTTTTACGCAGAATTCCTGGGCTACCATTTCAGGATAATCAGGCGAAGCTGTAATTACGAGAGGTGTTATGCAGATGTCACTTAACGGTAAAATACTGTACTGAAAGAGAATTTCAATGTGTGTGTGGGGGGGGGGAGACAGAGAAACAAAATGTTCCCATCATCTGCACACCCATGTGTTTCTGTGCTTGTGTGTGCAGAGGCATACGCGAAAAAGAGCTTGGGGACCTCCGGGAAATGAGCTCCGCACATATATCAAAAGACACACAGGAAACTGACAGAAGAATGAATCAAAGGGGAGCATGTATTAAATGCGTCACCCTTCCGCCACGTGGACTCCAGGAAGGAACGCGCTCCCCGATTTCTATGCATCTCATCAATGATTGATCTCTTTAATCGGCTGCGTGACTCAGCCCAGTGGCATTATGAGGAACTGGCACGTCCCATTTACTCAGCATGCGTAGTAGGCCAGAAAAAGGCCTGCATGGCAATGAGCAGGAACATTTTCCTAGCCTGGAAGCGGTGGAATAAGACCCGGACTGGGCAAAAAAAACACGTCATGCGTAGCGCTGGGTTACGACAGGAAGCGCAGCGGCTCAGGCCTCGCAAGCGCTGCTGGCACTGCAAGCTGTCCTGGACCGAAGCCAAACTGGAAAGGTACTCCAAGAGGCGAAGCCAAGAGCATCTTTCACTGGCTGCGGTCAGGCTTCTCCAGGGCATCAGAGAGAAACATTAGGAGGGCGATAGATTACAGGGGACCATGAATTGATACATATATATTTGGTAAGGCTTTACATTAGCTGCACCTTCATAATTCCTTTAAAATGCATAAGTTGAATATGCAGAAGCAGTATAAATGTATTTATTAACATCCTAAGACACATTCACAGCTTTAATATACTTCATTAACAAACATTATAATCATATAATGTTCACTGTTCATTTATATGATAGCTGTTGAAGTATGTGAGGATGACACTTACAAGCTGCTTATGAATGTTCTTTGAATGCATTATGAAGGTGCACTAAATGTTCTATGAATGAATAATGAATACAAATTTGATGGCACAGTTATTATTTTTGAGGCAAAGTGTAAATATGACAGTAAAGTATGGCTGCGTATGTGACATTCCCGAGTAGGCAGAAGATCCATAGAAAAGGGATTGATACCAAGGAGAGCCAGAGTCTTACTGAGAAGCTTGCTCTCGCTGGCAGTCGCCCGCTGATGTATCTTTGCCTTCAGAGTGGTGCTCCCAGCTGCTATGTTATTGTGTCTCACACAACATTGCGCTGTGTCTTCATGTCGACCAGCTGAATATATCTCCGCTTACCTGAGGAATCCGTGCTTATCTTGTCTGCCTTTCTGTTAACGTTATCCGAACACCCGTGCCATTTCTGCCATGTGCCCTCATTTTAACGTGATGCAGAAATGCCAGGAAATGCAGGGCGGTGTCAGAAACGGTCCCAGGCGGCTGCGTACCATGAGTCTATGGAAGTGCATCTGTGTGCCCCGGACAGCCACCTGCTTAGCTTTCCGATGCAAGAGCTGATACCTCATTTGCAAATGAAATGAGGACACCTTTGTCTCAAGTAGGTCATTCTGCTAGGCGAGACGCTGCGTTATGCCCACTATTCACACCTCCTTGTCAGCCTCCTCTGCTTTCCCTTCAATTGGTTGAATCTAGCTAAACAGAATCCTGTCGCTGAACAAGGTAGGAAATCACAGTACATGGTTTTTTCTGGAAAGTTACTTTTTGCCACATGGTCTAAACCACCAAAAAGCAGCAGACACGACAAATTGCGTTTTGGCTTAATCACCTATTGTTATTTAACGTTATGCTTTTAGGATTGTCCAGGTGCTTTTCATTATGAAGATGTCTCCCAGGTAATGCTAACACTGCATACAAAATGTTTCACATTACAAGTCTTATTTTTTTTTTTTGCTGTGTAATGGGTGGCTCAGTGGGTAACACTGTTGCTTCAGACCTCCAGAGTCCTGTGCCCTGTGATGGACTGACATCCCATCCATAGAGGATCCCTGCCTTGTGCTTCTGTGCTTTCAGGTTCACCATGTCCCTGTAGATAAGTGGTGGGAAGAAGGATGGATTTTGTATCATTCACATCTGTAATTTTAAGGCTATTAAGAAAGTGGGAAATGAAAAGATTCCACCGTTTGAGATGGCCACATAAAACTCTGGAAACAATCTGTAGCTAACGAAATCTAAAGTTTCATGTAGCAAAAGATTCTCGTTACACAACAAAATCAAGGATTTATTGTTTTTCCCCTCTTAAGCTTACAGAACTGGTATTGTAGTACTGAACACAGCCAATTACATGCATGGTGAAATTTAGTTTTCTTACAGTAACAAAAGTTTCAAATGAATGTTGATAACGCAGAGGATTATTTTGTGAAAGTGTTGTCAAGCATTGTCTCAGCAAAATGGATGTACATCAACCACGCTTAATGGCAAGCATTGTTAGACTTATTTTACAGAGGAACCCAACGACGTAAGAGATGAGAACTCGCAGCACGAACTGAGGAAGGATACGTGTGCGTTCACATTCAGCGCTGGAGGAATTTAAATAAGACATTTTGAATACCAAAGAAAAGTCCGTCTGCTCTGCATAAAGCTATTGATCATTATGTCACGTACCGGCACATTCCGACGTGTCACGTCACACTGTCATTGTAGTAAATATGTGACAAGAAGTTACTGTCTGCTTGGGTGATGCACTTCCAACGGCTGGTGAGGAGCGAGGCAGATGCCACAGGCTGACACATCTCAGCTGCCACTCTGCGGTCGTTCTGTTGTGACATAGCTGTGCGTAGGACCTGGGGCCCCTAAAGCCCAAATTACTAATCTAGTCCAATGCTTCTCACTGTCTGCCGTGCTACTCATGCACCATATGTGACCTCAAAACTACTGATCTTTTCCTGTGAATGATGTGTATTGTGTTAATTATGACTCTAATGATGTATACTGTTTGGGGATAAGACAGAGCTATATCACAATATAAACGAATTATTCCATCCACCCATCTTCTGACAACCACTCGTCTTGTAAAATCCACACATCATACATTGGGGCCCGTGATGTTTCAGTCCGTCATCCATAAATCAGTTTCTGTGCATGAACCGTGCAGAGAGATTGGACCTGAACATCAATGATGAAGGCCTATCTGAACTTATACCTTTGAATAACCTGACATGCCATTCATCCGGAGCAGAGCACATCAGCACACCATGTCAGTGCTGATGGGGTTCCTGCTAAGAGAGGCCATACATCAGAGCAGTAGGATTTCAGGGTAATAGGTCACTTTGCAAGGGGCAGGCCTCCTCCCTTCGTGGATAGCGGCTCTCTGCTAATGTTCACTCTGTTGTTCTCATCTTTTGTGTCTCAGAGAATAATACAGTGTAATTTGTAAACACGCTGAGTTGGTCATAGCCATCGTTCATTATTTGGTTTGCTATGAGTAGAATTTAAATCAAGTAAAAGCCTTTCTATACAAATTTATGGGAGTAATTGAGAAATGTGCCTTTCAATGTGCTAAATTATATGCAATATGAGATTACAAGCCATCTCCAGTGAGGCATGCAACATGCATATACACTCTATCATCAGACATCTATCAAAGGTATATGTGACAACACTGATGAACACTGGATGCGTGCAAGTTTACGCTGAACAGGCAGCTTCAATGGAAGAGCCTTTTACTGTGTCAAAAATGGAACGGACTGCTGAATTTAAAATAATGGCTAAATGAGTTTCTTTTCAAGGCATGCCTTCTTGACATAATTATCAACGTGATTCCCCAACGGTGTAATAAGTCATATCTTCATTTTAGCAGGAAATTAATAAGCAATTCGAATTTTGAAATCCCAATGGTAACTTGGGACTCCGCACCCTGGACAATCCCCTTGAGCATTACCGTTAGACTTTTGTATTCGACTTCCCCATTAAGCCTCCTCATTTCAAAGGTTGGAATATGAATACAGCTGTGATTTATCGCACGGGCCGAGACAAGGCGCCCCCTCTTCTGTCATTGTCTGATTCGGCTGAGTGAAGCATCTGTTTTGACATGACATTTCGTGGTTATTGACCTGGAGTGTTAACACCCGCTGGCAGGTACGTGTGATAGCAGTCGATGGGGACCACGCAAATGCACAGAATCAACCTCCGCATCACCACCACTGATCTCTATCTTCTTCAGTGCCTGATCATGATGGGCATAATTTAGGTTCTGCATCTTATCCTGGCGATTCATTGTCCCGGGATGTTTTGTGTGAAGATCAAAGAACCATGAGGACAATTCATATCTTCTTTCTACCAAACTGGTCTGCATTACACTTTTTTTGTTTGGTTAAAACTTAGACCTAAAAAAAGAAAATAAAAAATAAGGAGGCAGCGAGATTTGTAATTACAGAAGTGTGACTGGCAGGAGAGCATAAGTAACATCAGGGATCAACGTCTCTATCCTCTACAGCTTCATTTTTTCTTGGCTGTGTGGCTGACGTAGTCTTCAGCTTTAGCCAGCTCCCCGCAGCACCATTTCCTCTTTCAGCTAGCGCTGCTCGATAAGCTCACACTAGCTTTACTTCAGACATAAAGCACGCAAATGCCCACCCCCCACATATTCTCCCATTAAGATGTGTTACATGGAGGGCGTTGTTTAGTGCATTGGCTTTTGACTGGCAGCCTGAGTTATTTAAGGAAGCAGTCAGCCAGCAAACACGGGAGGAAAAGGCCCTGGTTTTGCTGCACACACGTGTTTCTTACTCTGCCTCCATAATCACTTACAATCTCACTGGCTGCTGCGTGATTTCTTTTGCACACAGCCCACATATTTTTCAATTTTATTGGGATTATTTACCTCGTATCACCTGGGTGCCTGTATTTTGTGTTCCCTGATAGATGCTTACAGCAGATGACAGAATGGTGCTGTTCTAATGCGATATCTGCTAGTATTACCCATCTTATGCCATTGTGTCACCCACACTATCCCAGATAGTCCTATAAAGTCCAGTCCTTGTTCCTGTTGTATAATTACAGTACTTTATAAATTAGCCTCTTCAAAAACACCCAGCTTTCTTTTCTGAGTGACATCAGCGGGATGCTAAAAGGGTGCCCACCCCCCTGCCCATAGCCACGCCCCAGACATAGCCACGCCCAATCCATGGCCACACCTCTACACATGACCATACCCCCACTCATAGCTGCACCCCCTCACCATTCAAAAGGAACATGCAGTGTATGTCTCTTATCGCGTTCTGCATCCATCCCTGTCGCCCCCATCCAGGTGCCGCTCACACAGCAGATGACGCGTGGGCCCCATCCACTCCTTCCCTGCCAGGGAACTCCGCAATGTGACAATGCCATTCTGCCATTTTGGGATCTTGCACATCTCATTACCCCTTTTTCTATGATCTATGATCCTGTATAATATGAAAGGGTGATATTAACAAAGTAAAATTCATATTCACAATTTTTATGGGTGGGAGGAATGCTAATACAAGCCCAAAAGCTAAGAAAAAAAAACATTTAAGAGGATCATTTGGAAGATCATTTTTAAAGTGTTCTTCTGATGAGACGGCCAGCTACGACTGTACCTCTGACTTTGGACCCGGGTCTCGGTCACACAGGGGGGGCTCTGCTTATGGTATCTGCCCCAGGGGAGTAAACCTCCGTTCTCGTCAGTGTGCCAGCACTCATAAATTAAAGCAGTGGCTTTACTTTCTGACCCTAACATATTGATCGGCAGTGGTGTCTGGCATGCTGCATGTTTCCATGGAGCCATGATCTGCTTGGGGGGGCTTACACTGCTTTGATGTGACTTACTCTCTGAAGCTCTCTCTGGTACTAATACTGTACTTATCTGCACATCTCATCATGTGGTCGTCGCTTGCAAGCTCTGAAGTGCTCCCACCATTCAGATAGTCGACCGTGTCGGCAGAGGATTCCCATCCATCCTTTTTTCCCGTTTAATAATTTAACATCCAGTCACAGGAAGAGTTCCTGGGCAAAATATAAACCCATCAAAGGACACAATCGCACTAAGGGCAATTTAAAGACAGTGGACAAGTTAAACAGTGTTTATTTTGGGTGAGAGAGGAAACCCACAGAAAGTACTCAGTGAGCTAAAGCAGGGATCATACCTGGGAGGCTTGAGGGCACGGTGTTCCCTCTGGGCCACCGTAATGCCCTTAGTGTCCTTGTATTCACTGTGCTTTTTTTGGGGCACACTGTGGTGTTTAATTTTGCCCTGGGTCTCTCTGGTGAGTGGCGACAGGAAGTGTATCTCCTTACGAAATTCAGAGCAAATTAAAAACAAAAGAACCCTTAGGCTGGCTGCACAGAAGACTTCCTTGCATTGTATTCTTCATGAGTCCATAAGGCCCCACCTCAAGAAAAGAATCCATTGACTACCTTTAAACCAGGGGCCCTAAATTCCAGCCTTGGAGGGCCGGAGCCCTGCACATTTTGGGGTTTCCCCTCATTTAACTCCCCCAATTCAACTTCATTCAGCTCCTTGTGCTAATTACCTACAGCTCTTGAGATGAATCATGTGTGTTGGATCAGGGAAAGAACTAAACTACACAGGACCACCCCCCACAGGACAGGAGTGTGACACTCCTGCTTTCCCGATCAACAGTGTGCTGTTAGCTTGATAAAGTCAATGATAAGTCGGTCATTTCTCAGAATGCAGGTTAGTCTAATGAAGCACCAGTACTCTGCTGGTGTGAATGTTTTTTTTCTCTTTTATATTACAGTATGCAAGTGAGACGTGCATCATTAGCCGAATTAAGGGCTTGATGACATGCCTGATAAGGTGATGCGAGAAAACCAAGAATGTTGTTTTGGCTTCTGTGTAAAATAAAGTCTACAAATGTTGAAATCATACAATTATTGTATTTCAAAGAAGTAAAACATCTTTATAAATCCAAAATGAGTGCTCCACATTGACTCATATAGTTACTTGTTGCACGTCCTCGCTCTGAACTGGAACTGGTTGGCTGTGAATCTCAATTAGACTCAGCAGTGCTCAGGGCTCAGTCTCCACCATTCTGCTCATTGAGCACTTGGTTAGGGTTGGAGTCGAGCTTCTGGGTTTAATCTGTTGCTGTTTCATTTACAGGTTTGTTATTTGCATACCTGAAGTGCCGAGTAACCAGTATCTCTTTGTTTTTGTATTTTGGACATATATCTTGGCCCTGCTTTGTGCTACTACCTGCAGCTACCCACCCAATCAGTAGCTTTAAGTCCCTTTGGTTACCTGAAGCCACCCACATAATCAATAGCCCTATGTTCCATTGATTACTTTGAAGACACCCACCTAATCAATAGCCCTAGGTCCCATTGGTTACCAGGAGCCACCCACCCAATAAGTAGCCCTATGTTCCATTGGTTACCTGAAGCCACCCACCTAATCAATAACCCTAAGTCCCATTGGTTATCTGCAGCCACCCACCTAATCAGAAGCTGCAACCAAGCTGCAACCAAGTTTTTCTTCCAACACTTCGCCTCCTGTAGGAAAATCTGTTTGTTTTTTTTGTTTTTTTTTTATCCGAGAGTGCAGTCACAGTGCTGTAAATAAGTTTATATGTTGTGAAATTTTAATTGAATTTTTATTTTAAATTGGTTTCTCCTGTGCTGGACAGTGCACCTGGGGGAGTGCTAACATTTTCTTTGGGAGTTGACAAAATAACTGCTGTAAAAAAAAATGCATTTTTTTGTTCTTATTTTATGATTTTTTTACACCCGACCTAATGGGACTCCCTGCCTCACATGTGACATTTGGCTGCCTTCGATCTCAGAGCCTTTGGCACTTTCTTACATGTCAGAGCAGTGGAATGCAATAAGGACCCACCTGGTACTCTTCCTAGACACTGGAGGGTTGATCTTCTCATTGGAATTATGTCCAACCCCCTTTTTGCAGGGCAAGCCGTTTTAGTTCACTGCTCCAACCGCTCAAGCAATGAGAAACAGGAAATATCCGAGGACCTGCTTTGTGAGCCTGAATAGAGGTGTTTGCCATAGTGCTTCTGAGATCGGGCTACAGCACAAGGCCAGTTAGCCATACTCTGTTCTACTTGCATACTATAGTTCAGCTGACATAGTTACAGAGAGAAAGAACATTTCAATAACACCTTACTTAAAGAACTTATGTATAATGCATTATAGATACCTTCATGGAGCATTATAATGCTTTCACAAAGCATTATAGAGATGGCTACAACTATTTATAAAATGTCAAAACTAATTATAGCCAATGTGTCTCCTAATATTTAACCAATTTAAAACTGGGATTGAGTCTCCACCATGGCTCTGTGTGTGTGGAGTTTGCATGTTGTCATGAGGTTTCCTTTGGTCCCCCCTCCCTCCACAGTCCAAAAACATGCTGAGGCTGATTGGAGTTACCAAATTGCCCATAGGCTTGAATGGTGTGTGAGTGAATGGTGTGTGAGTGAATGGTGTGTGAGTGAATGGTGTGTGAGTGAATGGTGTGTGGGTGAATGGTGTGTGAGTGTGCCCTGCGACAGGTTGGCACCCCATCCTGGGTTGTACCCTGCCTTACAACTATAGCCTCTGGGATAGGCTCCAGACTTCCTGTGACTCTGAAAAATAGCTTCAGAAAATGGATAGATGGATTCCATTTATTTCTCCAGGGGACCTTCTGCTGACTTAATTCCCTTTGTCAGGAATAGAAGCTAAGTACAGTAATTCTCTTCCACCTGAAAATGTCCTTAAAGCACTTAATGACAGCCAAAGACGTCAACTACATTTCCACCTCGACAAAAATACTGTAGGAGCCACCTTACTGCATTAGGATCTGTCCAAATATTCTATCTTAAACTCGATCTAATTTTCAGCCAAATTTACCCCAGTGGTCAGGAAGTTGACCCCTCCAGCAACCACCTTTCTCCCACTGTGTCAAAATTCCTCGCTGTGGTACATCAGAGATCCCGTACTGAGACAGGCGCCCGGCACATCCGAGGTACAGCTGTGATCCAGGGAGAAAGGCAGCCCATCCTCATCATTCCACAGGATATAGAGTCACCCTTTGCACCACTCAGTGTAACTGATTGTTGACACTAAATTAATGTCACATTACACTTGAACAAGACCAACTGATCAGCAGCTACTTACCTACTGAGATTTAGGTCATTGAGTTGTTTTGCGTGCCCCTGCGAGGTGGGGAGCAAGTTGACCTTAGAACTCCAGAGACTTTTCCATACTTAAATTCCAACCTAAAGGGTTTTGATCCTCTTCTCTGTGGTTGCCTGACTTTATCCAGCTGGTACAGTGCACTGCCCGTGTTTGTACATGTATATGGGAGCCTGTGTGAGGCCTCTCTGCCGGAAAGGGCATTTTATAAAAGGAAACTGAAAGTGAAATTGAGATGTGTTGGGGATTACACTGTGTGGGGGCCGCACGGGAGGTATGACACAAGGCATGAGAGTGTCTCAGTGAAAAATTAACAACAGCTATTCCACAAGCAAAAACGAAAAGGGCAATTCCGGTAGAGAAAAACCATAGCAGCATGACAGCGACGTCAGTATCATATAGCGTTTGGTGAGCGGTATATGTGAAGCCTTGATTAGTAGATAAAAGTGGTTTATGGATAAAGGATTGAATCCCGAGGGTCATAAGAACACCGTATGAAATGCCTGAGAAAAGTTCCTTTTAACAGCACCTCCCTGTTAAAAAACCTAAAAATCTGCCTCTGCTTAAGTCTACTACAGTCAGCCTACATCATATGCAATTTGAAAATATAAAAAAATTACAAATGTAGTTGGACTCATGCATAATCTTTTTATGTTACTAAAGGATCCAGTAGTGG
>JABFDZ020000022.1:17493862-17519377 GCA_019775955.2 Pollimyrus isidori
TCGATAAAGAATCGAATTGTTAAACAGAATCGAAAGTGGAATCGGAATCGTGAAAATCTTATCAATTCCCATCCCTAATTGTGACAAAACAAAAGAGGTTTATTGAACTAAATGAGCAAAGTCTGGAAACAAACAAGATCATGAGGGATCCAAAACGGGAGGATTGGAAACAGGGAAGGACACAAACAACAGGAAGTTTTGAAATTAATGACCGGACTGGGGAGCACAGGATTGGGAAGCATGCATATGTGGGACTAACAAGTGAACAAATGAGAGGCAGCTAGGAGTGATTTCTACATGAGGGTGAAGAGTGGTATACGAGTAACAGACGTGGTTTGTTAGGGTCATGACATGGACGAGAAGGGCAGGGATAAGACATTATAGCATATAACAAAGAAGACCCATTCTTCTAAAAACCTATGTTCAGTTATAAAGCATTAAGCCGCCCGAGACAAGAGTCTCAATTAGGAGATACATTTCTTCCATTATAGCAGACAGATAAAATGTTCAGCTGTCAGCTAATGCCCATAAAAGATTGAAAGCGGCGCATGTGAAATCAGGCTTGTTTAAGACCCAAAATGGGCCGGACCTTAAGGGTTTCTTTGCATTTTCTTGCTTCTTTGCTCATTTTCTGATCCAAGATGGGGCGAAAGGGACTCTCAATATGAATAGAAGAAAAATGTGTAATTATCAGCTTAGGCTGGCAGCTAGCAGTGAATTTCCAGAAAGAAAAAAAGTTCTTTAATTAGGAAGCACTCTGCATGGAATTATGATTCTGCATTGTTGAGGCGTGCTGGGTATTTGGATCCACGCGTAAACGTGCCAATTAAGATGGGAGTCGGATCCATGTGGAAGCGTTGCCAATTAAGACGGAATTGCACTCAGCAGTGGGCCGTTGTCCCATGGAATAACAAAGCTAGCATTAAGAGGGTCTGTCTGAGGGCACCGTGAGGTTCTGAAGGATGATTCTCCAGGGAAAGATATGTATGGCAGCAGATTTGACAGGCGGATCCAGGACAGGGACACGAAACAAAATCATAGAAGTAATATATTTATTTTCAATGTAGGATGTTTTGTTGTCACATGGTGTTATGTTCCGTGTCGGGCAATTAAGCAGGAAGTGGGGAATCAACACACGGGTGGACAGAGGTCCAGTAAGACCGGGTTTTAATCTGGAAAAGCACAAATTACACTAATCACACAGTACAAACGTCAATGACAGACCTGGGGAAACAGATTGGATCATGTACTAAATACACAAGATAACCAGGTAGCAGGTGATCACAATCGGGGTAGCGCGCATAGGTAATGAGGGGGCGTGGCACACATGAAGATCCTACAAGCACCATGGCTGTTGGTTAACAGATTTTCAGAATGAACAGTTCTGAATTGTTTGGCTCCCTGGTAAAAAAAAAAAAAGAAAAATAAAGGCTGGGACATAATAAGCCTGCATATTTTGGGGTCCTGACAGCTACTGTTGATTAACTGCTTTCCCTGATTTCTTACATAAGCTCTATCACCTTGTATGAAACGATTATCAGTCTCTAATAGGAATCTCACCCATCCATCAATTTTCTCATCTCCAGCAAAGAGTTTAGGTAACACAATTTCAGCTAAACAAAGTTAAACAAAGACAGATTTAAAGATTATGAATGAATAAAGGAATACTTTTGTGCAAGATAAGAAATTTCAACAATGGAAAGAAAATCTGTGAAATAAAATTTTGTAAACGGCAGTTCAAAAGTGTTTTTCCTAGAGATTTACCAGCAGATGAGGCTTGTGTACATGAAGAAATCCAGGCAGTTATTTTGGTCTGAAACCACAGGGACAGAACGTTTAATGGGTCTCTCATCTGTTTTCGATACCATATACAGTAACTGCCCTGAAGACATGCTGCTTTTCCACTTTTGCTCTCCTTGGGATTGTAGTTCCTAGAGTCACACCCTGTCATGTGACATGTGCTTTGTGTTGTACAGCCCTGCCTCCAGCACACACCTACCCTGCTCAGCACAGAGGTCCTCTCACAAAACATGTTGCGATTGACATATTTACCATTCCCCATATACGGTTTGAATTGTGTCAAAGAAGCAGGACTCTGCAAAATTTTTCTCTATCAAAGCATCACCATCTGTTTATCTGCATCTGTCTGTTAACATCTGGTCATGATCTATTATTTAATGTTTATTTTGCAATTTTTGTCTCAGTAAAACTGAGTATCTGCTTAAGGGTTGCATCTCACTCCACACACTCAACTAGGATTTGTTTGTCTTTATTTTTGAGAATTTTATTTGCTGCCCATAAAAACAGTGTTTTTTTTTTATTTTTACCATTTATCAAAGCAATTGAGCTTAACCAGTCCTGCCTTGGTTAATGCTCAGGTTCCTTAACTACTGCTCACCCTTATCTTAAAGAACAAAATCAACTTTTCATTAGCTATGCCAGTAGCAGCAGTAGTTGAGATTGAGACGCTTTGCATCATTTGATGAAGCCCTGGGGAACAGCAGTCCCTCTGAAGTGACTTAGGCAGGCAGATCGGGGATTTTACAGGCCGTGACAGATGGCTCCCTCTGGATTGGCAGCCATACTGACGTTACGGCCAGTTTGTAGCTCTTCAGTGCTTATTGGGCCACACCTCTCCACGCTCCTGCCTCCCCCACCCACCACATTCCTTCCTTCCCCAGGTCACATGACTGTTTATCATCCCGCTATGAATGACTCTTAAATTATACGCCGCTTCGTGGCAGACACTGTTTGCCTGTGCATATTTGACCTAATAATCCAGAAAAATATAACTCCAGTCTAGCTATTTAAGTGGGAAAATACAACAGAAAATACCTTACTAGGACCTGTTAGTTGCTTCACTGTTTGCCGTGCTGTTTGTGCCTCCGTGGGTACCGTACCCGTCCACCTATGAACCACCTATTGCGTCCCTGACAGTGAAATGCCACACACTCTGGGGAAGGAACTGAGATTTTCCCGGTATTTCTTAAATACAGGAAACGACATTTAATGCAATGGAGCTGTAGTTCCTTTATATGTATATTTTGTATGAAGTACATGTCACAGCAAAGGCACGACTGGGCTTGTGTGTAGAGCATACTGGCTGGATGTGATGATGAGGACAATCAAGGGGGTGGAAAATGGGCGACGGGCTCAGATTCTCCGCCGTTCCACTCTCCCTCTCTCTCACAAACACACACCAACGCATACACTCCTCCCTGCCTCACTGTCACAGCGGCCTTCCGCCATCGAGGCCTGGCAACACTGCTGGCACGGAAAGCCCTGGGAAATGCGTTCTGCGGCACAGGGGAGTTAGCGGGTGAAAGCACACTGCGACGTCGCGGCTCTCAGGAGTGCCACTGCGCTGAAGCCACACGACGCAGGCATGAGTAATGGGCAGACAGGGTGCCACGAATGTGCAGGTGATGAACTTCGTGACTAATGCAGACCTCTAATGCTGGCGGCAGTGCAGAAGTGTGGCAGGGACTAAGTCAGTCTGTAAACATGCATCCATCTATCCATCCGACGCACATCTATCCTCATTATTTACTAATGACATTGAACGGATGCCAGTGCAGGGGGGCGCTGGGCAGTAGTGTAACCTCTCACTCCTGTGGCTGCCGGTGTGTTCAGGTTTCTGCTGAGTGCTGCAGTTTCGTCCCACAGTCCAGAAACGTGCGGTGAGGTGAGCTCATCTTTCTAAAGGGTCCATCGTGTGTCTGAATGTGCGCCCTACAATGGACTGGCATCCCTTTCTGGAATGACTCCTGCTGAGATTCCTAGCACAGCCTCCAGCTTTTAGATAAAACCCAGAACTTCCACACACCGGAGAGCAAAAGTCTCTCAAAAGTCTCCTCCGCTTTCTCAGCTGCACATTTGCATATAATTTTTAACACATCTTTATTTGCTATTGGCTAAATATAGAGCAGCTATTTACAGGATTCCACGGAGCAATATGCAAATAAGTTGTCTTTAAAAAGTCTTAATATTTTTTTAATTTTGCTGACATGACTTTCAACATGTGGCGTGTCAGGGGAAAAGAGGTTTGAGTCGACAGTTAGCTTAGTTTCATAAATAAGAAAAAAATGTGGAATAAGGCTTCAAATTAAATGATACATGTAAAAAATATTCTATTAAATAAATTCTCCGCTGTTTCTGTCTTTAGAAATGGATCAACACTTATAAATCATATTCTAGTCTCTTTCTGTCTCGATAAATACAATTTTCACAGATGTCGTGCTAAGCCTTTCCTATGTATTTACAATGTCAAAATGAAATGTGGAAAAATGAGAAAAACTGAATATAAAAGTGTCAATCACAATACAAATCCTCTCAAAGGGTATAAAGTGTTAGCCTGGCCTCTGTGGAGGTGATACAATGCCGTTCTGGGAGATGCTCAGTAGGCTAACTTTGCTGAATGTCTTGTTTTGTTCAACAACAATGCTACTCTTCGCTGCCGGGCAAGTAGAGTCCTCTCTGAAATAGCCTCTGATTTTCCAAATTGTGGTCAAAATACATATTGAGTTTCTCAGTCTCCTGCATTTCTACTGGAGAAGTTCTGGTATCAAGTAATGCAGTATATTATTTGGTTAATGAAATGAGAGAATGAAGTTTAGCTCAGAGAACCGCATGTAACGTTTGGAAACTAATTATCTGGAGATGACATCACTGTTAGCACAAGGCGCACACGCTCTGCGGGGTATCATATACTGACCAGTATGTGTATATGTTACTGTCTTTTCACTTGAATCTCAGCTTTTAAACATATTGCTACTATTGAACTAGTTGGGGAAATAGCAGAGTTTGATGCAAAATTATCATCATAAAATGGCAGATGTTAATTTCCCATTATTTTTAAATTTGCTTTTATCCACGAAAGTGGCCACAATAATAATACATACATAATGCACCCCCACTGAAGGGTGGGCTGGCGGCCCCACCAGTGCATCCCTCGCCTTGCATCCTCTGCTTTCCGAGATGCACCGGGCCCAGTGAGAAAGTCTATTGTATAACTCAGTGTTTCCTCGGGGACCTGCAGACAGTCTGCATTTTTCCTCCCTTTCAGCTCCTGAAACTGTGCACTGTATGGCAGGGAGTTGGGAGGGAGCAAAAACGTGGAGCGTCTAGCAGGGAGCTCAGAGAGTGAAAATGTGGATTGCCTGGGGGTCCCTGTGGACCAGGTTGGGAAATATTGATATAAGCGGTTATGGAAGATAAATACAAACAAACATATGTTGCACTCTGTGGATACCTTACTAGATACACCTGCTCAGTAATGCAAGCATGCTGCTCCTTTAACCAGCAAATCACATAACTGCATTTAAAGACATTTAGCATGCAGACAGGCTAAGAGGGTGGGTTATCATGGTTAAAATGCATCGCTCACATCGTCATAAAAGTGGACTGATAGTGGGTGTCAGCTTTGGTGGATCCAGCCTCTCAGACACAGCTGCCCTCCTGGGATTTTCACATACCAAGAATGATGCGATTAACAAAAAAACATCCAATCAGTTGCAGTTCTGGCGCCAAAAACACCTTGTTAATGAGAGGGGTCGCAGGATAATGGCCAGGCTCATTACCGCTAACAGGAAGGACACAAGCGAGAAAAATCACAGTTGTGTGCAGGAAAGCATGTCCAAATGCGCAACTTGTCAACTTGAAATGGTCGTGGAGATAAAAGGGTATCTAAGTACCACATAGGGCTAAAAGTATCTACTGGGCGCCTATGGAGTTACTGTAAAACACTATTTCTGATGGAAAAGGTCATTGCTGAATGCAAAAGGACTGAATCTGTTATCTAACACAAGTAGCAACAAAACCAGCAGCAACAGTTAGGAGATTTCAACACCTCTGGAAATGGAATACCATCTGAAAACTTTTCTGATGACTTTGGCTGTGTCCTTAACCCTCCAGACAAATTGCTGAGACCCTCCCCACTGTGTGCAGCATAGCAGGTCAGTGGGTAGCCTTACATGCCACATACCTTGGGCTATGTGGGTTTGAATCTCAAGCTCAAGGCTTCCATTGTGTGGCACGTTCCCTCCTGCAGTGCAAAACCATGTGGTTCACAGAACACTGCTAAGTAATGCCAGTGATGTGTGTGCATGCGTTCTACTATGCATCCCCTCTGTATTAACATAAGCAGCCAAATCAATTTCGCAAACAGACAAAAGCATTATTTGTTACTGATATTGTTAGTGACACTTTGATCCTACTAATAAATGAAAAGTTTGCCCCTATGGCTTCTAATAAATAGCATTCCATGAGTTCTTCATGCGTAAACAACGAGTTTGAAATTTATTCAAAATTCACATATAATGATAATAATAGTAATAATAATAATACATTGAATGTGAATGGTTTCGTGAATACCCAGGGAAAAGGTATTTACATTACCTTTGGTAACCCTAAGCATGTCGCTCGCTGATTGCGAGTTTAAGACCAATCAATACACAACCCAGCATCCTGATTTACATGATTAGGGTTATAAATACACTGCTGTTATGAAACGTATACTTGACACTTAGCTGAATACACAGGAAAGATCGACCACTCACAGTTGGGGTTATACTCGAGCTCACGGTGAAATATCACCCACGTTACAAACCGGGAGAATAAGTGGTTTTGTGGTGGAAGCAGCAGTAATCGCAGTTCCCAGTTTTCCCTCACCTCTCCTGGATGGCGCATATTGGGCATCCATGCTGCCCTCCCAGCATGTCATAGGTTCATGTCCCGCTAGTCAGTATTGAGTAGCTGCTATGTATTATTACACACTCTTTATGTACTGGTCATAACTACACCTCACAAGGTTCTCAGGGCTTGAACCCAAGGTTTGCGCCCGTGTCCCACCTGAGAACTCACACCATCATCTCTCAGGTCCAACGAGGCTCTGCATCATATGGCACCTTTAGAGGGACTGAAGGCGTCATCCTGTATTCATCCACACAGGTAACTGGCAGCTACAGCGGGTTAGTTAGCGGGAATAAAAAAAAAAAAACAGGAAATGGGAATTGCCACCAGGAAAGGTAGTGAGCCAGATATGGCTCTTTTTCTCCACGCTTTTTATCCAGACGGGAAAGTGGAAGACGAGGAAATGGGTCATGCAGCCCTCCGTCACATTACTCATTCATATCAGAGTCTTTGAGGTCCAGACCACCGAACGGAAACTGGCAAGCTGGGAGTGCAGGAGAAGCTTCAAAACTGGACTGCCATTGGGACAAAGTGCTGGGGCAGACCCCTCCGAGCTATAGACGTCCGCTTTCACATCATTGGCTGGGCCGCCTCAGCCAGCTGGAGACGTGTTGGGTGGGAGGGGGGTGCTTGTCCCTTAAGGAGCCAGTGAAATCAGGTACGGTTTCAGTTGGCCGCTGGCTTGATCTGTTTTCAGCACAAAAGTAAAGAACTCACTCACAGCTGGTTTCTGGGTTATTTTAGGGCCTTTGAGCCAAATTGGAAACTTGTAGCTAAAAAGCAGTAGGTAGGTGATGGAATTAGAGGATGGAGGAGTGAGGAGAGCTTTCTGCAACTGGAATAACCATGCCCCAGGGGGAAATTGAAGCTTCCGCTTTCGTGGGTGAAGTCCCTTCATGGTGTGTGGTTCTTCAACAATAATCAGTGACGATGGTACTTTATAAATATAGAATGTCATGGAAGACCTGCACTTTCCCGGGGGGGGGTAGCAGGCAACATCTGGGCCTGGTAGGAACTGGGTCGCTAGCTTGCTACTGCCACAGTGATGAAACATGACACTGGAGTCTGAGTGAGGTGGTCCTTGTCATTTTTGTTATGCCATGATAAATACAGTAACATAAACAAAAAATGTCTGCAGCCGTCAAGCAAATAGACTCCTTGACAAGAGCAAGCTGCAATTTAAACACGGAAATAATCAAAAGTCCATAATTAGCACAATCCTATGTAATTTAGTTCTTTTTTTGATTCAGCTCAGTATCTACCAATATTTAAAAATTCTAATAGGCACGAATAAACAGAGAATCAACAGTGATTGAAGAAAATTCCTTCCCTATGAGGGAATTCATTTAGGCAATTTTGGAACGTCTAGCTAAATGTCTTCTGGAAAGTATTTTGTGCATTTAAATATCGATTTTAAGTTCCATGTTAATCTCCAGTATGAAAAACTTAATTAAGATAAAAATTACTTTGCAATTATCTGGATATTAAAAGTTGAAAAATATAAAATAACAATGTCATTATGATTACATTAGTGCCATTAGATCATATTTCATGTTCATACATTTCAGTGTATTATTTCTCGGTATCGGTTAAAATATGTCCATCTGAATTGCAAAACAAATATATATTTTTTTTAAAGTCCTCTCATTCACCTCCACTCCATAACCCCGGCCCATAACAAGCCAGGATAGAAATTGTTAACTGTGCATACACCACTGTTAATATTTTGTATTTGATTTACTGCTTGATATTTTCTTAGCATGTTATTCTGTTTGTGTATCATCTTTGAACTTTGTTTTGTACCATATGTGTGTCTCTATTCAATTTATGTAACTTGCTCCTGTATGCAAAGAAATTTCCCCCAGGGATGAAGTATCTTATCTGAATCTTTGGTTCATGTGTAAAACTATTAGCCCAGTTTAAGCATATTATACTTACTGCCAGACTCTAGGCTCTTGTCCCAGGGAGTGAAAGTTATGAAAGACCAATCTGTCATTCACGCAGATATTATAAACACACACACACACGCACACACACACACACACAACCAGTCAGAAGTTTTTGCAAACCCCAGGTTATTACCATTCCATTTATTATATAGACTGCATTTTTTTAGCTTTCATTTTTTTATTCCTGTTAAGCTTTGGAAAGTTCAGTGAACAATTATAAATCAGAATATAAGGTAAATGAAACACATTCCCTTTATAACATGGAAAGGGTATCTAACAGTGCATGTCTGACATGCTATTACTGTAACTGGCTGTGTGGTGATGGCATAGTCAAATTCTAGGCTGTCCTTTAACTTTAAAGTGCACTAGTTACCTGTTTTATGTCATGTCCATGCACATGTCTAATATTACATATTTATATGTTTTCCTGGCACAGTCTGTGAGGTGCTAGCAATGAAGCTAGCGCCACCCTGAGGAGAATCCCATAGCAGACCAGTCCCAATCCGACAATCAATCATTCAAATTTAACTGAATATAGTATATTTTCATAGGCTAGTTTTTGAAATTCTCTTTACATTACAACTTTCAGAAAAAAAGCCCATTTGCCAGCATTCCCTCAGGTCTTTGTGTAATGACATGTCGTGTTCTTCAGCAATAAAACAAAACCAAGCATCAGCACTCTGATTTTAGCTGTAGGTGCTCGTTTGTGCTTTTAGAGCAGACCTGTGCCAGAAAATAACCAGCATTTACTGAAAGTGCTGCAATGAGTATCTGCATTTTTACTAAAGGTTGACCGTACAGTATGTGGAACAGACCGAGTGTCTTCATGAGCAGGGATGTCATGAAGGGGGAGGGGGGGTTTATGGGCCATTAAGTGACATGGTGGGTGAAAAGATTCTGGAGTATAATTGGATTGGTTTGGGTTGGATTCCCAATGACTATGATATGATTTCTTAGTGTCCAAAAGCTCTTGTTGTGCACCTGAATGGAAGGAACACCAAATAACAGCAGTGCACCTTCTTATGCATCTGTTGTGTGTGTGTGTCCATCACATGGACGTGCTGGTGAGCGAGAGGTGTAAGGTTAGGGAGAGGGTTAGGTGTGGAGTTTGCCTGAGGGGCTAACCGCACTTTAGCTATAAATTCCTTCCAACCTTTTGATTCTCATGAATTTTTGGACCGGTTCCTGGCCAGAGGCAGAAACACAGGATGGACGGCTGCTCCGTGGAGGTCTACCTGCAGCACTGCATGTGCTCCAAGCACAGGGCTCCATGACGACCCCAGACCGCAAACACAGCTCGCTGCGTCAGTCTATAACAGCCAGGGAAAGGGCTTTGCCCCTATGTTTTTACAGGATCTCCCCGCTGGACACATGCCAGATCAAATCACTCACTGGTACTCCAGTAATGTCAGGGCAAGTAAACTGCCTACTGAAGTTCACTGGAAGGTTTGGAATAGCATTAGAGACGATGGTCTTGGCAGCAATGCTCCCATCTCAGACAGTTTATCCTCTTTATCTCCAGTGAGGGATCATTTTGTCCTAGTCGCTTCAAACGCTCTGTGCCTAAAGAAATATAGTATTGCAACAAAGACAGCTGGTCTAATTAAATGTATAGTCTAACTGTACAGTAGTGCAGTTAAACTGTTATGATGGCAATGCCTGTGAACATGCCAGTAAATAATTACAAAACTATGTGTGTGTGTGGGGCGGGGGGCATTTTGTCGGTTCTCACAAATATAGCCCCAGTTTTATAAAGTGCAATGAAAAAAACGAAAAAGCCCAAATGTTTCAGTCTCTTTTTTGTTTTGTCACTTATGGTTAAAGCTAAGGCTGGGTAGAGGTGAAGGTTGTCATTCTTGGGATCATGGTTATGCCGATAGAAATGAATGGGCAGTCCCCATAAAGTCATGAATACTAATATGTGTGCATGTAAGTGTGTGTCTGTGTTTTGTGACCTTAGAGAGCGCTGACCGCACCAAGTTGTGTTGTATTACTGCATGACTTCATATGGCATTAAAATTGATTTTATCAGGAGACACCTGACATATATATTTGACTTGGGAGTATGTAAATGCCTGAAGAAGTCTGCAGAGCACGGCCCTGTCTGTTACACTTGGCCACCATCCGCCTCGCTGCCACTGTTTGGGAAGCTGAGGGAGACACGCTACATGCCAGAGAGGCGTCTGGGCGCCTCTTTCGTGATGCAGCACCCTGCCTTTCCAGTGGGGGGGTCTGCACCTCAAGGCGCCGCCTTTACTTAAGTGGCAAAAAGAGATCAAATTAAATCCTCAACCAAGCAGCAGAATAATAACAATTATCTAAATTACACAGCAAAAACAATTAGGCAGAATGGTAATTTTCTCAGCTCTGGTGAAGGGGATACCTTGTAGTCGTGCAACAATGCGCATCGCTTTGGCTGTCTCTTTACGCATTTTTGCAAAATTTGCGACAAAACCCATACTTCTGACGACTTTTCCAGCAGGAAGCTGACAAACGTTGCACAAAATGTGCAGTCACCGTGTGTGTGTGTTTATGTGTGTGTGGGGGGGCTCTTTCTTGAGGTGGCCGGCGCTGTCATGGAAGGGCGATGCTAACCTCGTCTGGCCATCCCATCGCAGGTGGCCAGGGGCTGTCTTGCAGGAGGGGCAATAATTTGCAGGGGGAATTGCGAAACTGGCTAAAAATACTGTGTTTTTTTCGCCCCCTGAAAGTCATCCCTCCCTGGGGGATAGAAGGCAAGAAAGAGGGAGTGGAACAAAGTGCAAATTTGGATCTAATGGAGGTGTTGATGCTGGTAACAATGATGATGATGATGATGATGGTGGTGGTGATGATGATGCTCATTCTCTATAGCAGTGCCAGGCTGGAAACATCAGTGAAATTAAAAAGGAGAAAATTAAGTAAATAGGAAATTAAGATAGATAGATAGATAGATAGATAGATAGATAGATAGATAGATAGATAGATAGATAGCATAGATTTTTCTTTGTAAACTGTCATAATTTGTCACTGAAAATTCTGCATTTTGTTATTACAAATGTAGAATGGCTTGTACCAGCTGGTTGGAAAATCTGACGAAAAACAGTTTAATTAGTAGCAAACTGGCACTATCACACACACACACACACACACACACGCACACACACACACCCTCCAAAAAAAAGGAAAAAAAATAACTACGGCTATACTTAAACTGACTGTCTTCCTGTCATCAGCAGCCTGAATAACCCAAGGTGCACTTAAATCGTTTTGTATTTTAACCAACCTCTGACCTTTCAGTTGAGCACATGACATCACACACAATAATAAATGGGTTCACAGCAGTCTGGAGACAGACTCTGCTTCTTTCTGCATTTTGTCAGATGAAACCTGCTTCTCATTGAGGTGTGCCTGATCTGCTGTCAAATCAAATAGCTGCATAGTTTCAATAACTCTGCCATGTCATAGGAACACCTGCATGGATATATGACGCTGGGCAAACCTAGTGTTAGGGAGTAGAACTGCAGTCTCTTTCTTGAATAACATACTTCCAGAATCTTCTGTACCATCCTTTGGGTCAACAGGATCTTCCAGTGTTTATGCTACTGAACAGAGCTGCTGGTCAATGTGACTAGGTGGAAACAGATTTAGGCTTTTCAAGAAACGTGGGGAACCATCAGGTCACTGCCATTAACAAACCCGAGAAAAAGGAGGGAAAAATAGAACAAAAACATCTGATGAACATCTGACCACACGGTCCCACGGCTCCCGAGAAAAATCTCTCTGCACGACTGAGTGATTCACCAGTCCCAACACGACCGTTTTGCTCAGCTTAAAAGTTAACAAAGGTAAAAGAAACGAAAAAAAAACTTTTAAAATATTGTTTTTTTCCCCTTGAACTCCCCCTTGTACAGATCATACTTATTCTTACTCACTGTGTGCATTTTGCTGTATCTCTTGTGTGGGGTAGGGATCACAAATAGCACAAACCATGCCTCATGAAATGCTTTTATAATGTGTTGTGCTGGCCCCTCGTTGCACTGGGTCACACGGTTAACGTAAAGAAGCAAAACAACACCGTCAGCCACTTCAGGCTTCCCAAGGCCGGAATTTATTTTTCAGTGCTTGTGTGATTTTGACTTTCAAGAACAAGAGAATGGAAAATTCCCCCTCAGTGAACTACCTTGAACTTCAATTTATTTCTTATTTCACCTTCTGTTTTCTCTAGGGACACTATGTCTTCTAAATGATTTTTAAACACTTTACTGTCTGGCCATCCGTACAGAATTAACTCCAACTTCACAAGCATTGGTGCAGTTATTATAACACTGGGCGGTATTTCCTGCCTTATTGAGTCATACTTCATTCCAGTTGTGGCACAGTATGCTTAATTAAAGCTGCAACACAGCCCCATCAATAAATTTCATACTGCATCATTCTCAGGCATTGGTGATATTCCCTGCGTCTTTGCAGTGGAATCACGCATATGTATTACACTTGTGGAATGATGTAAAGACAATGCAGTTCAATTTCATGCAAAAAGCCCAGGGTACACACCTTCCCCAATGTTTCCAACCTGCCTGAGTGACAACAGGTGACACCGTAATTTCATTAATATGCTAATATGTCAGGAAGTTTCTTGTGAGCTTTAAGAGCCAAAGAAGTGTTTTTGACAAACTGGAGCTCCATGAAAATGACAAATGTTTCCAGAATGATGAGGATGCCAGTGCTTAGTCAGCAGTCTGTCAGCTTTCCCATAACAGCTGTGTGCCTCACTCCGATCAAACTGTTTCAGCTGATATGATTGGGTCGTTCGTGGGTCACTTTCAGCACCCTGCACATACCATTTTTTCAAACAAAATAAATCATCTACGTGAACGGACAGCCAGCACAGCACCTTAGTGCTTACCATTGCAGCTTGATGCTTCCAGTGCTCCAGGTTCGATTCTTGGTTGTATGGTGTGTGGGCTTTGGTTTTCCCAGTGTGCGGGTTTCTCTCCCTTGTGTACTATAGGGGTCCCTGAATCACTTGTACTGTGCACAAGTGCCTGTCCTGTGACTCATTGGGCTCAGTGCTCACTATAACCCTACATTTAATGGCAGACTAACAGACGGATGGAAATAGTCAGGGGAAATGTAAGGAAGTGAGCAGCATAGCCATGCCATTACCTCCAATCCCTTCTGTTAGAGTGAAAAGGTCTTGGATCCAACAATGGCACTGCTGGATAGCTGAATGACAGCCTGAGAGTTGAATGTTACTCCCATTTATAAAACATTCCTTCCACTTACTCTACTCTAATTCTTTAATGCTCACACATTATTGATTATTGTGATGTTATTTTAAGTCAGAAATGAAATACAACACAAGTGAGGTTTATGACAGTGGAACATACAGTAAATTACTAAGGCGTGCAGCTCCATAAACATGCTCAGGAATAGACATATGTATGCATGGTGCTTTTCTTTAATATCTTTAGTTACTTAAGTATATTTTCTTTAAATGAATGGTGTTATTACTTTTAGTCATGAATTTTTAAATTTTATACTGTTACTTTTGAAATGTGCTGGGAATTACTTAGTAGTTCATAGTCTCCAGTATTTCTTCCCACTAATGCGTTGTCCTTTGCCTTAGTGCACTACAACCTACACCTCTGCTGAAAATCTGTCCATGTCATCCTTTTAAATGGACCATTCTGGCCAAAATTGTACAGCACTTTTCCCTGCATTCAGCTGGTTTCGATGGCATTGACTCTGTATCTAGCACCTCTAGTGTAGGTTTGGCCTTTCAGGCAAAAAATGCAACATTAATTGGCATATAATATTGATGTGGAAATTGGGTAATTTTCACATATCCAATCTTGTTCTCTGTGAGACACATAAACATACAGTATAAACTGAGGAGAGCAAATTTTAGGGTTAGTACGCATGACCAGCCATTATCTAGCACCCCTGGAGGCGGGTCTAAGCACCTTCTACAATCAGATTGGTTGCCTCTGGAATCTCAACCCCTAGAGACATGCCCCACCCCTGTAGGGCATTGAGAAAGGGACTCTTGCCCTACACCAACACTGAGTGAGACACTGAGGACTTCTGGGCCCTAAAAGAGTGACTATGGAGCATTTTTCAAAGGGAAGCCAGTATCACTGACTTCCTCCGCTGTGGCTATTTACGACGAAATGAAGCGAAATCACCTCTGGTCTTGCATGTTCTTCTTCAGTGAACAGAGTAGCTAACTTCAAGTGGCAGATTGAGCAGTTTCAGGGCAGCAGATGGAGAGTCTGGCCATTCGCACCTATCACTAAGTGCCTTCTATCTCCACCATTTCATCTGCTCCCCCCATATCCATAAACGGGCCCTCCAGTTGTCTTCTTGTGCCGAAAACCTGCAAAGATGGATCAAGCCTATCAGCTGTTATCTTGCTAGTTTTTTTCCCCTTATCTAACTGAGACGAGGTGCAGGTTTTAATCTTGATGTATTTTGCAAAATTTCGGATTAGCCATGCTGCCTGAACACCCTTCCCGGATTTACTGATCCTGAAGGCCACCTCGTTTCATAAGTGGGGAATTGTATGATGTTCACCGCATTGTGACGGGTTGCCATTAAGTTGGGGCAGCATGTTCATAGACAAAGCAGTTCTTGAAAATGCTGACTGCACTCAAATTAAAAGCAGAGCAGCATCCAGATGTGAGTCAGCTGTTGCCATTTCCGTGCATTTTAAAGAAATTCACTGTGGAGGGGGCATGCTTTTCATTGTAAAATTGGTGGTCTGAGACAAAAGACATGGTATCTCTGAGACTGACTGACAGCACTCTGTTGGTATACAGATATCTTAATTATTCTCATCTGGATAGACTGTTAGTGTGACTATTAATTTGGTAACTTTAGTTTCAGTTTTATTTACTTACTATTCACATATGTTGAGAGGCTGTATATCGACGAGTTTTAATTGTAAATACTGAACACTGAAACTGATTCACATAATTTTTTTAAATTTGCAACCCTGATTGGGTGTCGAACCATATTGTCAGTCTTCTTCCCTCTCAGTGACCCTCACTGAAGTACACCTTCGTGCAGCATTACTTCTACAAAGAAGGATCTTATATTTTTGTTGACATAATCCAAACAGTGAATTGTCAGACAATCTAATAATGTCTGCTTTGTCTACATAGGGAATTTTGATGTGTTTTCTATTTAAATCTTCATGTTGAAATCTTAGTCTTTAAATATTTTATATGTTTTATAATAACACTTTGATTTCTGCCGGTGATCTAGTGGTAGGCGATGGACTGAGTTTAGAAGCCATGTCAAGGGTAAATAGTTCAGTTAAAAGCACAGATCAGGTTTTGATGATTTTGGGATGGAATGTGGTTACAGCTCTATCTACATTGACTTTGTGTGTGGAGGACTTCCTCAGGTTTATCCCACAGTCTGAGGTCTTTCAGGTTTCTATCTGTTAAACAAGAGATCCATCCCAGAACACAGACTCTTTATAACCATACTGTATTGAGAAGTAATTGAAACTGAATGGGCGTCCTTCAACTTTGGAAAGAGGCGCACTCTCTTCAGCAGGGAGCTCTGTGCTCTCACTTATGGTGGGCTTGATTCCGGCCCCTGGCTCAGAGTGTATAATTTTCACGCTCTTCCCTTGTTCAAGCAGGTTTCCTCTGGGCACCCTGCATTCCTCCCATACTTCAAAAACATGCAGTTATTTGAATTTGGGATTCAAAATCATTCTTTGAGTGTAATTGTGCACCCTGTGATGGACATGCACTGCCTCCAGGTTCCCTCCTACCAGAATGAATGGCACATGCTGTCTCTGTGAGGCAATCGGGCTAAACGGAATTAGACCCATTTTTCCAGAAGCACACGGAATCACACTTATGACACTTATAGCGGATCAAAGTGGCAAATGACATGAGAATTGCCTTTTCTGGGCTCTGGGGACAGTCTTTCTGGCCATTACCAATAAAAATGAACTTTTTATGTGAAATTTTGCAGAGAATTGTTGAACATCTTCTACACGTGAAGCAGCCGCGATTTCCACCAGCTCAACATATTACTTGCGCACTAAGCACAATAACTCATGTGGCGCCGTCACTACATCCTTCATTAATCTTAGGGCCCGAAAAAATCCTTTACGTCGCATATTCTCTCGTTTATGCTTATGTATCAAGCTGGACTTCTTTTTTCCCCTCCATTTTTTCCTCTTCTTCTTAGCAGTGCAGTAAATCTCATTTCAGACCATCTGTCTCCTTTTGAGATCTTTTGGAAAGCTTTCTTGGACCACAACCTACTAAGCATGTGTGCTGCGAATCGCTGGGAATAATTCTGACGAGCTATAATGCCTCTGGTTCCTCACGTAGGACACGGCGTCGGTAACCACTGCCCGCATCAATCATTCTCCGTGGGAAAGCGAAGAAGTTAAAATAAGTGCACTGGGCCTTTACATCCCAGTGCAATTCCTTGCAATAACAGAGGAACATAAATTGTTGCTGCTGTTGTGCTATCCGTCAGCTAGGCAAGTTTACCGCCATCTTGCCCTTTGAGAGGCTGGTCGCTATGCTGCACCGAAAAGCCCACGTATCATTTGGCGAGAAGACGGGTCTCTCCCGTGGGCCGCTTGAGGCCCTACATTTCAGTGCCGCGTGACCTGGCATTTCATTACAAGACAAAATAGACACCCTGGACCTGGAGGAGGAAATAAGGAGAAACAGGAAAAAGGAAATGTGATGACGGAAACAGAGCAGGTGGCATCTGGCTGCTCTTACAGCTCAGAGGCATGATGCTAGAACACATGCTGCCAGCCACAGGAAGTTACTATAGGAACAAGCAGACGGGTGCTTCCAACAAGGCTATCCTTGTAGTTCCTGGCATGATTTTATTGTAGTTTATTTGTTTATTTGTTTATTTATTTATTTTACACCAAGGATTGGATTAATGGTTTGGTAAATTCATTGATTCAGGAAGCATCACAGAGAATAAGCTGATGTTACAACATTAGCTAGGATGGGACATGTCCCGTACAGGGAGCAGTCTGGGACTGTTGTCCATGCTGAGCATGCTCAGCCTTGGAGACTCCTCTAGGAAGCATGAGACATGCAGCCCTGCATCGTTCGGGGATTAAACATCCCTCACCAATCAGCTGCTGGCATCTGGACATATTGCCTATCATTAGGAGACATTTGAGTAGCGGCATGTTGGCCGGACTTCTCAGGGAGGAAAAAAAACAGAGGTAATCATGGCTCTAAATAGCCGAAACCTTTAAAGGAGTCGCTCTTAGTTAGCGTGCTATATTCACAATAAGCCTTACAGCACTGGAGCAGGATAAAGTACAGCTTAGATACTAAAATAAATTGATATAATTATAACGGCCAGGGAATGTAATGAGTAAGCTAACACTTTCCTGAAATGAGCTTGGCTATATTGTCACTGAAGCAATTGTGTAGCGGCTGTAGACTGTAATGTTTTATTAAAGTTTAATGTGATTTTACATGATACCACACATTACAGGCATGGAAATAGACATTTGTCATTTGCCACTATGGAATGTGTGTTTATCCAGCACTATAACATACAGGAATATGACACTTACAGACGTTTCATCTCCCATGACTGCTTATTTAGTACATCCCAATCTGAAAAAAACACAATGTAAGCAGTGGCAGGGGAGGGGGGGGGGTGTGCATTCTGCACAGAAAGGGAGCTATGTTGGGACAGCATGAGGATAATGTTGTCAATGGTAAGAAAGCCTTTAAGGGAATTTGTGGAAACACCAATCAGAGCTGGAAGGAGGAAGGATTCAAACCCACAACCCTGCATGTGTGCTGCTATAGTTAAACTTGCTAACACCGAGTCTATTCTATAATTCTACCATGGTATCAGAAGAAGAGCAAGCAAGCACAAAAATAAACAAATTAATGAATGGATGGATGGATGGTTGGATGGATGGAGATTTAATTCTGCAAACTTTGATTACCTCGGGAGCTATTATGAGGTAATTGATTAATTGCGGCTCTTTTAACTAAACTGGATGTACAGTATGTGGCCACTAGTCATGCTCTTATGTACCTGTTGCGAATGGCCGATACTAATTAGAAATGTAACTAATTTAGTTCTCCAGAGGTTAAAAAAAAAACCAGGTGTGTAAGTGCATCTTATCAAAGAAGTTGCCTCTAATTTGTTGAATTAATTAAGAAAGTACCCCAAGCTGACAAATTATAAGAAGTAAGAATATCCCCTCATGCAAATTACATGACGTTACATTTGAAGTGAAGGCACCAGAAGAGTTCAGGCACCCACTTTGTAGGAGAGGAATTCCGGTTGACCTCCAAAGAATGGGGCCTCTTGTATTCAATCAGAGCTGGCTATTTCATATTCCATTTATTCAGCAGACACTGTTATCCATGAAAGAAAAAGCAGGGTCAGACAGTCCTTGGAGGATTGGTCTTCCTCAAGGGCCCATGGTTAAATCACACTGACGACCCAAGGATTTGGGGCAGCAACTTTCCAATCACAGGCATAGCTATATAGCCCAGAGAGCCACACATATCACAGAGCATGAGAGATGCGGTACTATTAAATGCAAAAAACAAAACTGAAAAGACGATTTTGGAATGTGTTCTTTAAAGTCCCCAATGTAGCAAGTCTAAAGAATAATTGGTAGAGAAAGATATGGAGGAAGAGGTCGTTTGATAAATAATTTAATGATAAACTTCATTCTATCTTCCTGAACAATTGCAAGGCAAAACTGATAATCACAACGTTGCAGTTTAAAATGGGCACTGCCACAATAAAGAGTGTTTCTGAGTGGCTGAGCCAATCAGGCAGAAGCTACTCTACGTAACTTCCTGAGACCCCATCCATTCATTTATGTCCATTGTAGTGGACATGTTGTTTTTGCATCTATCTTTTCACTGATGTAAGGATGTAAGTACACTAAAGAGGACATGCTGTGAAAATGAAAATGAAAAATATTGGGAAAAAAAATCTAAATTGCAAGATGTCTTATTTCCTCCAAAGACAAATAACCTATAATTGAAGGACACTTTTTTCCTTGGGTCTCAGGTGGTTAAAGATAAACAACAAAAAAATGGGCATCACTCTGAGAGGCTGGGCGGAGGAATGGGCTTCCCCGGCGATGATTGCATGCAGATTTCAACACTGTTACCCTACTCTACACACATAGAAGTCAGAACAAATATAGACAGACAAAGAATCATACATATGAATGATTCTACAGAAAACCTCGCTTGCATATGACACATGCAGGAATAGGTGAGTGTGAGTTTAAAAGTAAATTAAGTGACAATTTGTTGATCCCCATGAGGAAATTCTCCTTTTAGCTACCCCATCTGGCTCCCCATAACATACATACATGTAAGAGAGAGCGAGCTTGGCAGTGAAGGGCAGCCACCTGCAGTGCCCCCCATGGAGCTGGGGAGTTAAGGGCCTCGCAAAAGGGCCCACATGCTTGCGACTCTTCTGCTGAAGCCCAGTTCAAACCAGCAATCAGATGTCACCTGCTAAGCCACTTGCAACCTAAAATGCGCTTCATGGTGGCCTCTGGGGTCCGGGTGGCAGCTTTGTCACAGGGTGAGACTTTAAACAGCCAGCATAGCACCCGGAAAGCACAAAGGGGCACATGGTGTGGACACTCCCCCTCTTACAGGTCACCCGTGGACGGGTGGTCAGTGATGGTGGGGGTGAGGGGCAGCTGATCCCGGCAGAAATAAAAATGTTCTAGCTCAGAGAATGCAAAAAAGTGGCAAAGTGATGGCAGCAGCCCACTGAGACCAGTCAGCCATGTGCACACAGAGATAGTCTAATCTTGTTGCAGGAACTGTAACAAAAAAACTGCAAATTCATAGCCGCGGGGAGCAAAGGCGATACTCAGGGACACAAATATATAAATAAGTAGAACTGCTCAAGCAGCCAGCATACAAGCACATAAGCACATATCTTAGCTCCTTAGTCGTTTAATCATTTATTTGTTCCTTATGGTGACCTTGAGACGGCCCTTGGAGCTAGAGAGCGCAGTGCATGAGTTTCTCCATTTTATGGCACAACCATCTATCACTGCAAAGACATCGCAGCTTCTTTTTCTTAGACTTGAAGATGAATTGCACCCCCCCCCCCCCCCAACTTGTCTCCGGTTCTCACCAACAACTCCTCCTTCAATACGCCATTTCTGCATGCTGTGCCTGCCTCACCTGGAAGCAGATGTACCACAGTCTGCAAGAAGGAACAAGGAGAGGGGTGAAGATCCATCCACCCTACTAAAAACACACACCTACACAGTGCCTGAGTACAGCTGCAATGACACACTCCACCTTTGTCTGACGTTGCTTCAATAATCCCCATTTTAGCGGTGTCTTGCAAAGTGTTGAGGATTAATCTCATTTACACAAGCCATCAGGACTGGGAGAGGGGGGGCAGCCTCAGCAAACACCAACATGATGGAGTTGTCTCCGAAATAATTACTCCATGACTGATTTGTGGGCATGGCAATTCAAGGATCACGTTGCTTCCCACATGCCATGTGCCAGCAGTCATTCACAGGGATGATGGGAAATAATTTCTGAGTCGCTTCGAAGGCCTCACTGTGCCACTGTTGCAGACGAAATGCTACATTTTGCTGTTGAATGCCAACATCACAGCCCCCATTGCAATCATTACCACAACAGTTTTTTGTTGTGAGTTACTTTTACCTGACTTCATTGATTTCTTTTTCCATCTAGAAGACAATATTTTATTTCAAATAGGTTTTAGGTGTCTAGAATTATCGGCGCATTGCTCAAGATATGGTCAGTCAACATTTGGATGAGTGGTTTGATAACACGTCCCAACAAGGCAAAGATAAGTAGAGCCATTCATAGACAACTAAAGTCATCATCAATCTTACTTGTAAACATCTCAGGCCCAAAAGCTCCATGCTTCATCTATTGACATCATCGGGGCAAAGAAGCCAGTCTCAAAGCCCAATTTTTCAACATCATCTTTGATTATATGATCAGTGGCTGTCAAACAAGCAATTCTAACAAAGGAGAGCAAATTTTATTAGCAGGCTGAATGGCATTGAAGATGGAAAACTTTTTTGGTTCTTGGACATAAATGATCTCAGGATCAATCAATAATCAGTTTCAACTCTCCTTTCCTTAACAGTATCCTTATTTAAAAGCAAAAAGAACTTTGAACATGAAGCAATCATTTAGAATTTGTTGTATGTAGCCTGTCCAGATAAAGAGTTAAATAAAACAACACAAAAAATCAAATGGATGCTGGATACTATTTATGTGACAGCAACAAGATATAGAAAGTGATGAGAAACGGACAGAGAAACAGAGAGTGTTGGTTTTCAACTCAACGTTCCATGAAACTTGTTCAGTCACTTTAGATTGTAATAGCTGGAAATAAACTGTGCAAAGTACAGGAAGGAACAAATGACTCAACATTTGTCAGGCCCCACACACTGCCTCTAGCCCATTTTCCTTTTTGTTCCATTTTACTTGGAGATTGACAGCTACAAATGTCCCGGCCACAGCAGACAAGGTGTCTCATCCGCTTGCCAGTGCTTTGGCGAGTCACTGAAACAGCAGATGTTAACACTTTAATCTGGAACCCAATGCAAGAACCAGAGTATGAAAACAGGTGTTACACTTTTCATTAGCTTTGCAATTAATTGGAAAGTGATTCCATTATAGACTCCAATGATTGATATGGCTCATTTCAGGGTTTTTTTTTTGGTCATTCTGCTTCAGCATCAGGATGTTGTCTGAGGTATTCAGAAGTGTGATGGGTGCATGGGTAGCTACCGAAAGTAAAGGAAATACCTGACCGAAAATCACCAGCTTCCACATGAATACGGTTTGTGTGTTGAATAATTAAGGTCATATGTAGAGTGGGACCCTCGTAGCCGCAGTTTCAGTAATCGTGGTCTCAATTATCTGCGGTTAACTGCAGTCCAGAAGAAGATTTACAAATTCTAGAAAATTCTGGTTTATACAGTAAGTTTCACTGCACACCAAATGAGTACAGGCAGTAAGCCAATGAGTACAAGCTGTAAGCCAGTGAGTACAGGCTGAAAGCCAATAAGTACAGGCTATAAGCCAGTGTGTACCCACAATGGGGAAAGATGTTTTTAAGTAAATACATTTTTCTCGTTAATGATAATGTGTACTATAGGTACATGATATGATATCTTTCATTGTAAAATGTATAACAGTAGGTTATGTTTTTTCACTGAACTTTGAAGGGTGTAAAAAGCATGATTTTCATTGCTCCATCATCCATCGGTATTTTTCGATTGCTATATCATCTCTTGAGAATTAGGCTAAAACATCAGAACCCCTTGCATTTGAGAGACAATATAGTACTGTGCAGTACTATACTAATGTAAAAAGTACTTTGGTACTGTATTGCTGTATGTATTGTCAGTACTTTATTGCTGTACGTAATTGTCAATTATTCTTAGCCATATGTAAGTACATCAAAATCACATTATATATCGGGTGCTTGGATGGTTTGCTGTTACCTGCGGTTCCTGCTATTTGCGATAGGTCTTGGAACATATCATCAGCAGATATTGGGGACATCCTTGCAGATTTTTGGGGCTTTGGTAGCTTCAGTCATGAGGTTTGCTCCGCCTTTTAGTGTGTCTTGAGGCATAGGACTTAAAGCAGAGGTATTCAAACCTTTTTGACAAGACCCCCTTAGGGCTGATATTTGTCTTGACTCCACCCCCTACCCACCCTTCCTGACCCCCAAATAACCTTTACCTTGCTCCCCAATGGATATAATGTGCTTGTTTATTCCAAACAGTAAAATCTAGACAGATTTTGAACACTGCAAGTCTCTCTATTTTAAATATTTCAAAAAGTTGCAATTTCAAAATAGGTGTTGAAGACACCAGAACCATCAGAAACTTTATTTATGTGTTTGTTTGTTTATTTCTTTTCCTCATCTGTGTCCCCCTGCAATTCCTTCATTATCCAACAGGAGAGTGCACCACACAGTTTGAATACCTTTGTGTTTCTGTGATGCTGGCACTGATGACTGAAGGAACAACACAAAGTGTTGTTCAGCTGTGAATATGAGCACATACTCCTAAGTCGTGGATTGATACAAACCTGGAGGCAAAACAAACAGGAAACAAACATATAACTGCAAGCTAAGGTGAGAACAGGCAATTCTACAGAGCGCAATACATTGGGATGCATCACAGTGAGGACGTCACGGTTGGGTTATAGCACCCGAACCTCAGATTATGCGTAAAAATGCATTTTAGTGAGTAGGGGGATGGGTACAAAGAACACAAGTAGGGGCTCTACTGTGCGATGGAAAAAAAAGTCATATGGTCAGATGAGTCATCCTTCGTTCTCCACGCGCAGACGTGTACACGGCTGACTCCTGCCAAATAAAGGGTGCAGGCTCAAGCGCTCGTTTCCGGAGGCTCGGTTACCATGCAGGGGGGCTGCACACTGTGGGCCGAAGCCGTGAGAATCACAGCATACTGTGGTTTCTTCTGTTCTACTGCGCACATGGACCTGCAGCTCAATTATTGTAAGATGGTCTTGCATTTTTTTATTTACTGAAAATGCAGTTTCTTTTTTTATACTTAAATATTTATTGAGCTGAAAATATAGGGTCCACACTTAACATTGTTGTTGTGCGTGTATCTGCATATGTTTATTAAGAGTAGCACAATTTTTAGTATTTTTCGGTCGGTTGATTTTTTTTTCTTTTTCTTTCAAGCTAGTTCACCAATTTATAAAATAGACCATTCCGATATATGTTTATGAGAAAGTCCTTCCTGCTAAAAGACAAAAGTATTTATTTTCCTCATCTAAATTGTGTTTGAATGTCAAGGTGAAACCTTCAGTGGGTATTAATTAGCTCTCCAGAATGTTAATAAGGTGAGTTCTGGGATTTTTTTTTTTTTTTTTTTACACATGAAGAGAGAACGTGTAAGAAACCAAAGAAGTGGCAGATACCGCAGTCGGTCCACATCGTGGTCTCAGGACACAGACCTGCATCGGTCTGAGGCCCGGTGAGGAATCCCATTCTTCATTAAAGCATCCCTTCATAACTCTTTGTTGAACTCATTATTTCCATCCTTCTTGGGTGTGACCAATCAAAGAATATACTGGAGGGGAGTTTGGGGACCTGAATTGACTTCTGGGCACATGGCTCCCACACAAATGGGACAGTTTGTTTTCAAAACAGTCAGTGGGACTTTCCACCTGCTTTTAAAATGTTCCATGGCCAGTTGACCCAGGCGTGCCCCGATACTTCAACCAATAAAACCTGAAGGCCTTGAATCCACCAGGCTGCTTGCAGAGGCGAATAACTCCTCGCTCCTAACTTGGCTGAGGTTGGTGTTCCAGGCGGAGAAGGAACACAGCCAGGGCTGGGGGAAGGTAGGAAAATACGTATTTGGAGTCTGGAGGCAGCTATAAAGAACAAGAAGAAACTATAATGCTTTAAAATATTCCCTTTCCAGATGCTACGGGGCGGTGGCTGAACATGATTCCATAAATAAAATTACCATTTTGGTATAAATTCTTTGGGGTGGGAGTGCTTCCTATGTCCGCCAACATGGCTTGTCATAGATATATAGTCTACTCTGTCCATGGCGCATTTTGCGGTGAGTCTCTGAGTCGGAATGCATGAAGGGAGCTGATGTGTACAAAACTCTTATGCATATGTATGATCTGCACTGAGCGGGACTACAAAGCTGCATGCAACAGAACCACGTAACGTGGAGATGGGATGAAAGAATGGAACGTTATTCTGTGCTGGGACGGGACTGGTAAGGAGTTTGACAGGATGGTGGTTGGGGGGGGGGGGGGGGTGGCGAGGGCCAGTGTTAATTGAAACAACCCCAGCACCCAGGAAGAAA
>JABFDZ020000022.1:17519477-17531854 GCA_019775955.2 Pollimyrus isidori
CCGTCCCCCCCGCTCTCTCGTCCCCGGCGCCCCCCGCCCCGCACCCCCCCCCCCCCCCCCCGGCCCCCCCCCCCCCCCCCCCCCCCCACTAAGGACAGATGTTATTGCATCAGCACCAGGCTCCAGGATCTGGAATGAGATCTAGGCATGTGTCTTAGGAAGGGTCTGAGGAAAAAAAAATGCCCAAAGTTATGTGTCTGGCTATGAGGCCAAGGTGAAGTCCACACATTGAAGTCCCTCCCCCTAGCTCCAAGACCTCATTCTTACAGTATGTAATATTTGGTGACATTTTCAGACAAGACAAGTTTCGTGGAATGAAAAAAACAAAACAAAAAAGAAACATGCACCTTTCCTTAATTATCTGTGATTGATAATTGAGAAATATGAGGCAATGTCCAATTGTACTGTAATAGAATTAGATTCCCATGTTATATCAATAGCTCAGTGTAGGATATTTAGTGTAAGAGTGTCTTTGTTTGCACAAAAAGCCAGATTAACAGTGACATCTGCAATAGATTGCCACCCTTTATTTCAATGGATATTGACAAGTTGCTGTGAATATGGCAACCTCATTTGTATGGTAAGTGTGACCTGGTCATGCTCGCATCCAAACGACATCTCCTGGATATGTTGGCTGTCGCCCAGCAAAGCCAGGGGAATGACCCACTTCAGATCGGAGGAGGCTTTGTTATTGCTACGGTAAGGGGCATCTCCAGGATTTGTGAGACAGAACGTTTTGAGTCAGCTGGGGTATTCTGAGGAGACTACGTGTTGGGTTTCTTTGCAGGACAGAAGAAGTGTGGAGCAGACAGGGAATGTGGACTCCAGAGAGACTGAGCCCACCTAAATCCATCCTTCTCACCTGGCTGCTGTGAGGTCGCCCTTCCCTGTGACTAACAGTCCGGCTTTCGCTGTAAGTAGAGATAAGCGTTTGTCCCTCTTCAGTCTTTTTCTTTTTCTACTAATTAGCCACCTTGGCATGATGGGTTTCCAGATGCTTTTTTTCAAGAAAATATATATTCCTGTTTCACATATTCCTTACTGCAGAGGGTCGCCCATGAGCACCTTTGTTGGTTGCATCCCACCTTCTCATGTTCTCCTCATTCAGTGTAGGCTTTCTTCAGCAGTATAAAGAACTGTGGTCGGGCTAATTAGTGTCTCGTAGTGTATGATTGCGCATGTGGGGCTGCCTGAGACAGGCCCCGAGTTTGTATTGGAAGTCAGAGGTGATTTTAGTTTGTAATCTTTTTTTTTTTTTGAAAATATGAGCTCAAAATCAACAGCACCCCATAAAAATGTGCTTGAACTAACTATGCCACAGCCATTGAGAGGCGACGGATTCTGTAACAGCTAGACGCCCTGTGTCTGTCTGCAACGGTATGATTGACGACATTGTCAGACAGTGATTACTGGTCAGGCTCACCCGACGCCAGTAGCGACCTGTGAATTGATATGGAAAACCTTATCATTGATAGAAATAGATTTTCAAGCCTTACCTTACTAATGTAATATCACTACAAGCTATGACCGCTTTTCAAGTCTTCCATGTTTTATCTAAATATATATTTAATTAATACTCACTGCTAATTAAAATAGAGCAATTATACCCTTCTGTAGTGAAAATATTATATACTGTCACCCCAGGGTTAACAAAAATGAAGCATTTATACTGAAATGGAACTTATTTCAATAATATCATATTGGGAGGTGAAGAAACTCCTGTAGAATGAGTAGATGTTACTTGCAAAGTTGCACACACAATGATCTCCTTGCTGGTACGGGGAAGTTTATGTGTTCTTTTCCTTTATAGATATTTCCCTCGTGCCAATACTCGGTGGTTGTATGCACTTCTTTCTCTCATAGTGTGGATAAAGCTGACTGATTCACCGGTAGTCACTGGCAACTAAAACATGTCAAATTCACAGGCTATAACATGTGAAAATTGTACATCGCCATCCATAACTAAAACTCCCACAATTAAACGCAAGTTGGGCTCATACAGATTTGTAAGGATGGTGCAGATTCTAGGTTATGTGATTATTGGATTTTCACCTTTTGAGTAAAGGGTATCATTTGGTCGATGAAGAAATATGTTCTCCAAAATATTATCCTTGGAGGTATAATAAAAAGTAATAAAACTGCAGCATAACTACCAAAGTTTGGATGATGGAACCAATACAGGTGCACAGTTGCAGTCGAATTACATTATGGCTGTAACATTATAGCAAATAAAATTGCATGGATTTTGAGTTAAACAAAATGCTTCCTATTATTTTAAGAACAGAATGTAGCATTTCCTCACTACAAAAGCACCTCAATTCATCAAATTCGGGTAACATTGTGGGTAAAAATGGAATAAACTGACTTCATGCATAAATACAATGTGCAAAAAAGGTCACTGTAGTCAATACCCCTTATAGCAAGACAACGGATGTTGCTACTTCTCTCCACAAATGGCTTCTGCATGGAGGAAAGCTTACTGTGAATGACCTTACAAAAGGGGTCTCCAACTCTGGTCCTGGAGAGCTACCATCCAATAGGTTTTCTGGAGAACAGGTGTGGCTC
This sequence comes from Pollimyrus isidori, assembly GCA_019775955.2. Classification (NCBI taxonomy): domain Eukaryota; kingdom Metazoa; phylum Chordata; class Actinopteri; order Osteoglossiformes; family Mormyridae; genus Pollimyrus; species Pollimyrus isidori. Next base: position 17,522,043 of record JABFDZ020000022.1, read on the forward strand.
GTCAGAAGCCAAGTGGGACAGAAAACCTATTGGATAATAGCTCTCCAGGACTGGAGTTAGAGACCCCGGCCTTACAAGATGCAGAATGAAATATTTAGTAGCTTCTCATTTTACCTTGCTGACCATTCTCATCACAGAATATCTCTTAAATAATTGTTTATTATATATAGTGGTATAAATTGCATATTAAGTGAAAGCACTTCTATATAAGCCTGTGATGGGTTGCCGGTAGCAACCCTCTACTGCGTAGGCAGTTATGGAAGATGGATGTATGAGTAGATGGATGGATTCTGTAAGATATTATAAAAATTCATCATTGACCGTTGAAAAACTATGAGAGTATTTCATACGTAAAAGGCATCAGTTCAATAAAAGAAGCAGAATCAGAGACATTCTAATGAATTTCAAAATTTTCCAATTTTTCTTTCCTTTCAGACTATTTGTAAATTTACAAACGGCAGGGGAGGAAGGAGCAGGTCCTTGATCTGAAATGAAACAGATTTCCATAAACTCAAATTAACCCTGTTTCTCATCGACACGGCAGAAAGTGGATTGAGGTTAGGGGAGCTCACTGCCACTACACTTTCTCATCTGTGTTATGTTTTTGGATCACCTTTCTGCACTGTACAAATTGACCCACTTTAAAAATAATATAAAGAGGTTTCCCGAATTGCCTAAATCCAAACCTGCTTTCTTCTCCACCAAATCATTGTTATAAAAAAAAACCAAAGTGCACATTCTGTGGCATACACAATGCATGATGCGTACATTTCTTTAACCCTGGACTACATTGGAACTACTGGTGCATCAACAAATAGGACCTACAGCAATGGTGCACCTTTGTGGAGAACTTCAGCGTGCTGTATGGTGTCGTGTCACTGTAATCGGGCTGTTGTATCTCAATAGGTTAGAAACCTGAGTCAATGTCGGTAAGGTTGTGGGCTCAAATTATGAGACCAAAAGAGTAATAATATCACTGTTTGGCCCCAGAAGAATACCCTTAACTTAACTGTTCCGGGGGTGTTGGCTGACCATACCCTCTCTAACACCAGTCTTTCCTTACTTGTATGTTCCTAAGGACAAAACATGTAACAAACAAATAAAAACATAGAGGATCTTCCATCACATCAGATGGGATAAGGCTCTGAAAGGTAAGGCATATCCCTATAGTCTCACTAAAGATGCCTACCATACTTGGGCCCTGAAATTTCGCAAATCACAACATTAACTGTGCCAGTGAAACCATATATTTTGAAAGAATTCAATCTCGTTGTTGCTTTCAGTTGCAGAAAACCAGCCCCCGTTTATTTAGCTGCGGTCAGAGAGGATCCAAGTTTTAGTGTCATCAAAATCAAAGGTGTCACAACAACAGGACAGAGTTACAGAGATATCAAACTTTATTACCCAGCTTCTGAAGACCATATACAGTCCCAGATAGATTGGCATATCCCAAGCTGCCATGTCAGGTCTTCTGCCTGTCAATCCTCTCCTCTTCAGCTGGTCTGCCGCTGAACTCTCAGTGCTGACTGCGTCTCACCTGGAGGAACATATTTGAGACAAGGACTCAAACCCCAAGTGATATCACAGCTGATGGAATAAAGTATGTCAGGTGATTAGTATCCAGTATCTAAGAGACCAAGCTGAACCAGAAACCAGCAAACAAAGGAAAAGGCAAGACTAGGTACCATAAAAGCAGGTTACAGATCTAAACTAAAGGATAAATGGAAAATCAGAAAACCAGACCAGGAACCAAAATGCCAAGACTGAGTAGGTAGAACCCAACCTCAAGACATTAACCAAGCCTAGAAATCACTTGAGATTGGGTGGGGCTGCAAGGAGTAACCAGGCCTGTGTGAAGGTAACTACCGGATATGACAAAAGGCTGCTGGGAGTCTGAGCCAAAGTAATTTACTGGAGTAAATGCATTCTGAAATAGGTAATTAAAGTGTCAAAATGGAGTCTTTTTTAATCTTTTAATTAAGGGCCCAGGCTGACAGAAATAATGGGCATGCATTCGGAGGTGGATGTGTTCGGTAGCCTTTCCACTTCTTAGCAGAAGTTAAAGTTTATCAGCATGGAAACTGCAGCAAACAAAGGTCACAAGCGGGACACCTAACTTCCAGACATTTGAAGGTACTTTGGTTGATGGAACGTCTGATCTTTTCTTGTTCTGTAAGAGCAAGAATTTGACCTCTGCCCATTGCTAGCCAGATCATTCACTCATCACATAAGATGTGTAGGTGATAATTATCTGAGTTGTGCCTTTCTATAGCTCAGATCTACTTTCTCCTACCCTACATTTACAGATTTAGTGTATCTCGCCTCTGAGGAGAAGTGTAGGTGACTTTCAGACCTACACCATTTTTAATTTCCCATCAATGGATTCAGCAGAGCTGCCAAGCACCATGTTTGGTGTCTCATGTACAAGCTACATTTCTGGGGATTAAAATTAAAAGAAGGAAGGATCACTGTCAGCCTAACATCAAAGTGGAGGAACAGAAAATGAAGAGAATAGCTGTGCTTTTGTTACCATGTAAAACACAAACTATCATTACACAGCAGAGAGAGTCAATGTTTTCAATTTACCCATCTTTTGTGTCTGTGGCAACTTGTTGTGTTGTATAAATAGCTGGGCTGTCTGATTTGTTGGCACTAAAGATAATATTTTACACTAGTGTTCCAGTATAAAGCTGGATTATAACTCCAGTGGGTTTCAGAGTCATGGCTGGAGTCATATGAGACACATCTATGTGAAGTACAACCACATGTATGAGGCACCAAGAAACACCTATGTGTAGATGTGGTACAAAAAATGTGAAGGAAAGATAGGAATACACACAGAATTGCACACTGTTTCAGCACAGAAATATGTTAAGAAAACATACAAACAAGGAGGAGATGTGTACACTCATTCACATTTCTGCTGTATGCTTTGAGGGCATTTTGACTGGTTTTGTCTGCACACTGGCCTAGGAGCCCAAGACATCATCACCGCCACTGTAACTGTCAAGGAGGTCAGCAAGAATACCAGGACACCAAGGGTGCCTCCGTGCCTGTTTAATAGTTACACAGGGTCCTTAACATATGCAGGCAGGCTATAAATGATTACTGTTACTTTAAACGCACGGTACAAAAAAACACATGAACCCTCTTTCACTGCTGTGTTCTGTGGTAGCAAAATGAATTTTTTAAACATCAGAGGCAGAAAGATCTCTTCTGATTTCACAGCTATGGCCCTTTTCACTGACCTGACTCACTTTCCCAGAGCTACTTTGTGTTTTCACAAAGCTGGCAGCTGCCATTCTCTTACCAGCCCACTTCGGAGTAAGACAAGCCCATAAAGGCTCAATTATATACTTTCTAGTTTCCTGAAAATGGAATTAGGCTGCTTACTTTACGGCACCAAACCTTTAAAATTATTTCATATAGTGTATATTTCTTATTTGAAATATTAGAAAGTTTAAAGTTGTGGACAGTAGCAATTACTATGAACATACAAAAAACAATCATTAAAAATACAAACATAGTGAGGCTGGCCAGTGAACCCACAACAAAAGGGAAAGCTAGATGACAGTCACTCATTGCATTAAGCCACACGACAGCTAGGGGAACAGTGAAACACACTAGGAACTGAGGACACAGCATGGCCAGCGACACCTGCTGGCCAAACAGGGAACAGACATTCCAAAGGGGTCAAAACAAGGACCGATCCTGACAGCTTCATGTCAGCTATATTTGTGTAAAATGTATACTTGGCTGTTTTCAAATGATTTTAGCTGACAGCCTATTTCTCTCAATTTAAAGCATTCATTATATTGCTAAACATATCACACATGTAGAATAAAAAATCTGATCTTTGTTGATGTAGTTTCTACATGTTAATATGCAACCTTCTATATGTAAATTGGTTTGAACATCAAAATTCCTGCATATTTGATGTTGAAACATGAAGCTTGTGAATGTCATATTTGCAACCACTTCATAACACTTAAACCATAATATTTACAAGGCATCATGTTTCCCAGAGATTTGTAATCATTAATGTAGATATTTTTACAGACTATTCAATGTTTGAAACAAGTGCTGTGTTACTTTGCTAAGGTTTCTAGGTATTATAAAGAAACTATGAAACTCGTGATTTGAGTACAATTGCATAAGAACGTGGTCTTCATGACTGACCTGAGTACATTCAGTGCCTTAAACATAATTCTTTTCTATTAATTTAATTTATGTTCGCAATTTTTGGAATGTACTCAAGTTCAACACAGGTAAAATCTTTTTATAAAGAATTTTTGGCACTCTCTGGTAACATAATGTACAATTGGCTGGCAAACTTTACACTGATGAAAATATTCATTTTAAACTGTGTGTGGGAGAGAAATTGAAAAAAGGAAATATCTGGCGTTTATGAGACTCCTAACAGGAAGCGGAGACATTGTCATAAAGGCCTCTTCTTCCAGTGCTGAAATCTGGTCTTCAGTGCAGAAACATATTTGGTAAAGATGACATTTTTCAGTCAGACTAAACATATACCTGAAAACAGTAGACTTTATTGTCATGCTGTCCAAAGTCTATTAAGTGACTTAACAATACAAATGAAAGAAAAACATTAGTATTTGCTTGTTTATGCTGGTATTTTTTCTCTGCAAAATGGACTAGATGATTTCTTTCTTATTTTTCTTGTTTCAAATATTGAGATATTCCAGTAAGTAATTTAACCACTTTTTCCCCACAAGAGGACACAAGTACACTTAAGTTTTATGGCAGAAATTTACCTTAGACAGCAATACTAGTTTAATGGTTCTTACATGTATCTTACTAGGTTCATTTTCCAGGTTGAAAAACCAGGTGGTTCGGGAAAAAAAGAAGGATTGATTTTGCAAGGGGGTGGTGATGTAGATGTTGAGTTTTGATGAGACAAGATAGAGAGTCGAGTTTCACATTTCCTTCATCTTGGTATTCATTCCGAAACTTTGCCATATGTTCGGAAAGGGTGTCCAGTCCATTTCCATCCTTTCGCAGCCTCTCAGGTAGGAAGCTATTGCTCTTGATAATTGACATTTACACCAGGCCGAAGCCCTTTAAACGAAGCACAGTGACATGACTGACTTTATTTTGATACACTTGCCATTTGAAGTACTGAAATGATCCATCACTCTGAAAGCACTCTCAATTAATTTTGCCTGCCATTTCATTTTGAGGGATTTAATCCTTGCTTTATGTAATTATCACAGTGTGATATTGATTCCTTTGTGGCTTATGAGTAGTATAGAGAGCTTTGCATTTTGGTATTTAATGTCAAATATGATGGTATCACCAAAAACATGGTTTTTAAATCCACGTTATATATCCAAAATCAGTTCATTCCTGCCTTGATTAATATACCAATGCTGAACCATCAGATATATATATATATTTTAAAAAATATACCCAAATAATGCATATTTTTCCTTGATTCATTTGAAGGAAACCCAATATACATAGATAATCCAAAAGACTGAGATATGATTTGAATAAAGAAAAAGAAATACAGGATGCTAACTGTACTTGACCTCTCTATTTTGACAAGGTCTGTACATGTTCTCCTGTGCTAACATTCATCTAAGGGAGCATAGCGGCAGATTTTTTCTTAAAAAATGTTTTTGTGCTCTCCCTGTATGAAGGTGACATCCTTTTTCCTTAGTTTCACACTTTGGAGTGACAAAAAAGGTAGAGGAAAAGTCATAACAAATAGTTTTAAATCCTTGTCTTCGTTCATATGCTTCCTTGAGCATATTTCATTTGTTGGATTCAAAGTTTTATCGTCACGTGTAGCAAGTACAGTTAATTGTGTATCGGCCCACAGACTCATAGCAGATGTACAAAGAACAATAAATAACAATAAATAGCACCCATAGTCACTAAATGCAATCCTGTAATATGCGCAATATTACAGCATGAGGTGAGATAAAGCGGTGAGTGACTGCAGCAGTATTCAGGTTATGTAACAATGACAGTGTAGTTGTATGAGCATTAAAATTCAATGTAAATCAGTGCCTGTTGAGTAGTCTTATGACATTTGGATAAAAACTGTCCCTGAATTTTGAAGTCCCGGGTGTTTATGGCCCTGAACTGATTGCCAGAGGGGAGGAGGGAGAAGAGTACATGACTGGAGTCCTTCGGGGGGGGGGCTCTGCTTTTGAGGGGCTGTGCAGGGCGCAGATGCCCTCACTGGCTAAAACAGGAATGACAGTTCTTCGCTACAGTCACTACCCTCTACAGTGCTTTTCTGTCCAGTTGCAGTTCCCAGATCTCTACTACACACCTGCACAGGTTTGTGAGGACCGTAGGTGACATCAGCACCTTTCTCAGATGCCTTTGGGACTTAAGGTCCATGAGGACGTTCCTGGCAGATTCGCCATGTGAACTGCCTTTAAGTTACCTACCTGAAATTAATATTGTAGATCTATTGAGTCTACAGTTATTTATAGAAATACTACTTGCATTTTATTGGATGGTGGGATGATAATGGGTTTTAATCACTTTAGGATTATACCGTGTTTATCTTTTGATTCAATTATATTGCCCTTCGATTCTGTCAATAATGAAAAATAAATGTAAGTACACTGGACTTAAAAGAAATTCATTTTGAAAATGAAATGCTCTTTACCCAGATTATTATATGTAGTGAATCTGGGCAGTCTCATGTCCTCTGTTGTTCAGTAAACACACAATTTATTCAAGGATTTGTTTTAGCATAAATCCCTACTGAAATACCCACACTTTGGAACTATACAATCAAATGTCTTCGCCATCTTATGGGATTGTTTTTTTTGAAAACCACACGAAAAAGATGACACAGTGAGGAGCCTGGTGGGTTGCTACGGTGATGCTGCCAACTGCTCATTGGTTGTTCGGGTGTAGGTGTGCACTACGCTGTCCTTAACCACAGCGAGGCGTTGGTCCCTGTCTAGGTGGGCTGCTCTGTGTTTCATCTTCTCGGTTTACAAACTGTAAAAACCGTTATAGACCAAAGCAACTTTTTTGTAACATGACACTGGTATTTATAAGATTACGTTAGCCAGCATGCATGTCGCCAGTGTTGTGTCGCTGATGCTGAACATCATGCTGTAGTACTTGGATGCCCTCACGTGGATCTCAACATCTGTCACGTACAACCAGGTTTCATCTTATAGTTCCATCAGCCAGTTGGCTGGAGACCCCCGTAGACCCCCCTCAGGAGATACTGTTTTAGGGAAAGAAAGTGCCAGCACATGTGGCCACATCACTGTGGCCACGCCCAGAATGTAGACTTAACGCCGCCCAAGGTCTGAGGTTATGGGAAAGCCGGCCGGCTGTGGATAGGCGGTATGACGCGAGCGTTATCCAAGGTCATCGCTCTGGAGGAAGGCGACAGAGAGCTTGTAGGGAATACACATTTAGGTGCGTGCGACTGAGGGAGATGTCGTGCAGGGGCACTCAGGCTCAGATTGCGGCTGATTCTTTTTTTCTGCACATGTAGGTAGCGGGAACCTTATCTAGAAAGGGAGGCAGTGCAATAGGATACGTTTGGGGGAGTTGGTGGAAAATCCATCAAGCTGCGCCCCCCCCCCCCCCACACACACGCTCACCGAGGGAGGTTTAGCTTAAGCCGGGTTTTTTTTTTTAAATATTAATAAGTATTTCTAAGTACCATCTTAGTCACCCTTTGAATTTAAATTAATGGCGTGATCCAGCTCAACCACACGGCCTGAGATTCACTTCGAGGGCACAAAACACCACCTTGGACCCCCTGCTTAAGTGAGCTGATGGTAGGTTTGGGGGCCCCGTGAACTTCTGGGCCCCCAGAATCTTCCAACAAATGCAGCAAATTGCAAATAATAATAATATAATAGGCAACTGCAGCAGTTTACACTGCACGGACACTTATTAAATAGGGAATATGTGATGAATGAAGACATCCCCATCCTCCTAGGATCAGACAGCAAAGTCATAATTCCTGATACGGAGTCATAAAGGACATTCCCAACGCGGGAAATGTGGCTTCCAGCAGGGGCTAGCAGTAGAGATTCCTCACCTCGTTGGCCTGATAGCAGCCACACGGTCCATTAGGGGCTTGTATGCTGGGGGGGTTGGCCAGCTCTCATGTTGTAATACAGAGGATCACTGCCAGGTCATTTGTAAATTGCCATGGGGCTTAAATTCACTTTCTGCACATGTTCTGTGCCATAGCATTTACTGAAAGGTGTAAATGACCACCCCCCCCCCACCACCACCACCTATGGGGAGATGTGAGATTCCATAAATAACCCTTGGATTTCATTAAAAAGCATAGCTAATGTGGAGCATTTGAAATGTATGTGCGCGACTGCAGATTCATCAGTGGTCTGTGCAGTTGTCTTTATTTTTTCCTGAATAATGAGTTTGCACGACACAAGACTTGATGATGAAGCAGCACAATTCCTCCTAGGCAGTGTTTCCCAACCCAGTCCTCCGGGATCCACAGATGATCCATGTTTTTGCTCCCTCCCAGCTCCCTGTCACACAGCACACTATTTTTCTCCTCCCAGCTCTGGGTAGAAAAACGTAGACTGGCTATGGGTCCCAGTGGACTGGATTTAGAAGCACTTCCCGAGGGACCGGGAGTCACTGGGGTTATGAGAAAACAGTCCGATGAGTCGTAAGAAACACAGATTGAAGTGATCTTTGTCTTGCAAAGAGGACCCTGCAGAATGATGGCAATAACCTTTAGTGAAGGAGGTCAATGTCTGTGGATTATACTACTGAGCACTTATAACTATTTTCTTAAATGTAAACTTGAGAAAAAAAAATAGGAAAAGGTCTTAGTAACACAGCCGAAGGGACCGTCAACTCATAATTTGAGATATTTAGCTATTAATTCTCAGAACTAGACGATGATGCCAAGCAGGATAAGGCTCCTTTGGATGGTGTTAGTTAGTGGGCAAAATGCAGCATTTTACTGGGGATGTTAATGAGCATATTTCGGCACTAGCCAGTCATTCTATTCACTAAGAGTTTATTTTTGAAGCCTTCGATGGAATAATTATAGTAAAGTTGTGGCTTATCTGCTAATGCTGTGGAAGATACACTAGAAAGAGAGAAGGGAGGAAGTAAATGACATCAATGAACTAAAGAATGAAATAAATGATAATAACATGAAATGAAGCCCAGTCAGAGAATTACATTCGTGTTACAAAGAGGAGCAGCTTCATCCTACAGACATAATTCATCCGAGACATGATATACAGTCTTTATTTCTGACCGGCACTAATGATGAGGAAATTATCTGAGTCAATTAGATGTGCCAGGAAACAGAGTTTGCAAGAAGCAGAAAAAAAAATTGGAGGGATACTGAATGCTGCAGATGGAGCTGAAGATTGCCCCAAAATTGTACAATAATGGAACACCAAAGACAGACAGACAGACAGACAGACAGAAAAACAGACAGATAGACAGACAGACAGACAGACAGATAGACAGATAGATAGATAGAAACGTGTATTTATGCAAACTGGTGCCCAAAATTAGCCAAACCTGCAAGACTAAGTGTGTGCCCTGTGCTGCACTAGCATTCTGTCCTGCCTGTTTGGTGCCCTCTGCTTCCTGGCATAGACTCCAGGCTTGCTGTACCCTTGTACCTGATAAGTTGTTACCTGCACACAATATTCTAGGTGAGGTCTCACTAAGGAATTGTATAATCTTAGCATTCCCTCCCTTGACTTAAACTCCACGCACCTGGGCCCGGTTTTTCAAAAGTAATCCACTAGGATTTTGGATAACGGATTGGATCAAATCTTGAAAATGGGTTTTTC
>JABFDZ020000022.1:17544755-17561475 GCA_019775955.2 Pollimyrus isidori
TATGGATTATCATCACCACATATATACTGTATGGACCCGTTTCGATAGTCGCCGTTAACCAATGCACAGCACCGAGAAAGAGCGCGGACCCCCCCATGCACTCGGGAGCGCTGTGAGGTGCGTCCTCTGCTCCATCCCTCCCTCTCTCCACTCATCCAGGGAGGAAGGGAAAAAACTGCAGTCACACGATAACCTTGAGAGCAGCGGCTCGCTGTGCTGGACCACATTAAACCGAGCGAGCCGTGCAGTCTGGGCGTGGGTGCGAATGTCCTCGGCGAGCGGGGCTACAGTCACCCCTCCGAGCAGCCAGGTAGACCGCGCTGGCGGAGCCTTTCCCCGATTCTCAAAGGAAACCTGGGTGTCGGGATCTTGTGAAAAGATGCGGGGCTACGCGGATTCGTGTGTCCGTTCGCGTTGAACTACCCGGACTTGTCGGCATCTGAAACGGGGAGAAAAGCTGCTTATATTCGTGGGCAATCGGTGCAAGTGATGGACTTGAGATAGTGGATCTCCGCTTTTGTGTCTCTTCGGTGAGAGCTGCAGTCAGGCGAGTTACGAGAGGATGTTTGGGAGCAGCTGGAGGTGAGTAAAACGCTCTGGGCTGGCCTGCGGTTTATCTTTAGGGAGGGAAAAAACTATTATAACGATGGCGATGAGAATTAGGATGAGTCACATTAACAAACACACTAGCATGGGATCAGATGGATACCAAATTGATATAACTCCGCAGCCTGATCAAGACTTCCGAAGGACAGTTTAGTACACACACGAAACACAGACAAATCCGCCGGAAATACAAATACTTAAATACAAAGATCAACAATAATTAATCTGAATTAAGGAGGATGATCCCGATCACAGACTTCACATTTTTCGTGATACCGATTCTGTAATGCAAAAGTCTTTCAGGAGGGATAGACCAGTCTTTCGCAGTTTAGATATGGAGAACGGTGGTGTGAAAAATAATCGGATCTGCAATGGATTTGAATTCCGAAAGCAGAAGGTAAATCAGCTGAAAGAGAAAGGGACGGTGTATGGACAGGTCTGCGAGCGCGTATGGTGTGCGGGACTGCGCGTCTTCTTCAGGGAAATTACCGTAAGGCAAACATCACGGGTCATCATGCAATGAAATATATTATTATTTTTATTTTTATTATTATTATCATCATCATCATCATAATAATGTGTATTACGTACAAAATTCTTATATTTGGGTATGTGAAGCTTTGAAACCTATCCGTTTAATGCTACAACGAACGGCATCAGTTTATGTGGAAGTGAGCGCATTTCAGAGCAGGAGGATCGGACCTAGTCTTTGGGGGCTTTCACCTCGCTGAGACTTTGGTATGCCTGTGCTCGGTGGTGCGGGAGACGCCGGTCGGGGATCGCGCCTAGCCGCTTCTGGCAGCGCTGCTCTCCGCGCGGTCAACACGCCCAGTGTGATATTTACTTCGTTAAGTGAGACACTGAGGGGTCCGCCGGTAAACGTTTGATGTGTGATCCGTAACTTGTCTCATTGCAAACACAATCTTTTAGTTGTCATCTTAATAGTCTTTGCATTTACTACATAACTTGTGTGATTCTTTACATTGTCCTCGCCCATGTGCTTTCTGTCTGCCTACCAGTATCATCTGATAATTTTAAGTGAATGAGCGAAACAAAATCCTGTTATTTTTTCTATTATATGTGTTTTGAGCTATTTTTGTAACTTTGATAAGCACTCATGTATACATCTATAGATTATTTAAGAGTAAATTCTACAGGCGTCGGTTAAGTGGGGTATTCTCAGCATCGATTTCGCACTGTATAAGATCTGGTTGATAGCACTGAGCCGTGAATTATGTACTTTATTCAGCGCTACAACATGCTGACTGAAAATGATTCTTTGCAAGCATTTCGGATACGTGAAAAGCGGAAATCTGCAAGGCGTGGCTTGTTTGTGCTCGCAAACACTGGTCTCCTTCCTGGAGAATTTCCCAGTATAGGTTTTTCAGTTATTTATCTGATAAGTACTTTAACGCAACACCAATAAACCATGTATCTTATTTATTTCGTTAAACACTCTCTCTCTCTCTCTCTCTCTCTCTCTCTCTCTCTCTCTCTCTCTCTTTCTCTCTCTCTCTCTCAATGGTTTTTCTCCAAAAATAATGGTTTGTGACTTAGTCTTTACTGACTAAATGATACGTCTTTTTTATCTTTCTCAAAAATTGTATACTCTCTCTCTCTCTCTCTCTCTCTCTCTCTCTCTCTCTCATATATATATATATATATATATATATATATATTTCCCCCCCAGACAATCATGCACTTCCCAAGGAATCCTGAGTGATTTCATTTTATTTTGAACATATACGCCTATGTTACATTTGAGGGAATTATTACAGGACTTCTTAATTGTCTGTCTCATCTGGGTGGCCGAAAAATAGCAGCTACATTTTTAGTTTTTATTAGGCGGCGCCAATGCTTTGTTTGCTTTGTTGACGTACAAAGTCCATTATTTAGCGGTAAGTTCTCTGTCTGCCGATGTCGATTATTCACGAATTTATTTCGGTGCGCCGACTCGACGCTTCCCCGGTCGGCCGTGTTAATTGCCTGTGATCGCTCCTGGGAAATCCTGGCCGCTCCCCGGCGCCGTCACAGCTTCCCAGCCACTTATCCCCCGTGTATGTCTGACACCTGTAGTGTTGCAAAGACAATTACTTCGTAAACTCCGGCAGTAAAGACATCGGTTCTGATTAAATGATGGCGTGGTGATGGGATGTATCTTTTTAAAGGGAATGTGTTTTTGTTTATTTGGTTTGTTTAATATTAATTAAATATGCGTTTTAATTATTATTTTCCTTAATACAATTTATACAAAGAAGTAACTGACTCGGGATTATCCCACAGTTTGATGCAAGGTCCGATACTTGGCTAGTGCCATGATAAATCTAAATATAGGAATTCTGCAGGGCCTCGGAGAGATATGATTTTGAAGATTCTCCTGTACGTCCTGTAAATATCGTAGTGACATGGATTTTTGTGTCAGATAACAAAACTCCATGTATTATCCAAGTAAACATGCGCTCTGCGGCTCCTGAGTAAACGTCTGTAAATATGCGCATGCATTAATTTTACATGGGGAGGGAGGATCTGCGTGTGGGCCGAAGAGCACCCGATCTCGTACTGCCATCAGGCGAAGGTGGTTTAATCCAGATCATCGAATAACTGTAATGCCGACAGAGAGAATCCACAACCCTTTGTTCTTTACTGGCAAAGAAAAAAATCAATACGCCGTGCAATTAAGTATATTTAAGGAGCTGAGTGGAAGCTCGAATATAGTAGATGATCGTGACACCCCTGCGGACACACTCCCGGACCTGTTTGAGTGGAAGCTCGAATATAGTAGATGATCGTGACACCCCTGCGGACACACTCCCGGACCTGTTTAACCAGGTCTTTGCAGTGCTGGATTTCTATCTTGATTCACCTTTGATTAGATTATAAATCTGTGTTCTTATACACAGATTTGGGATAATGGGCGGCCTCTGTATTGTATTTATATGTATGCTGTTCTTAACTGTTTCTTCCCGGATGTTGCAGCAGGATCACATCAGTGTCCTAAGGGCACATCACTGCTAATCTGCTGCTAATCGGCAGAGGTATAGGTAGAGCTCTTAGAGGAGAGGGCAAACTCAGAAGGCAGCTTTTCTGATAAATAATCATATAGAAACCACACACAGGGTAATTTCTGCACTCAGATGATGGATGGAGCCCATTGTTTGCATTGTTTTCCTTTAAATATGTACATCTGTGCTTGTTGCCAACTCTTTATAGAGATGCCAAAATTTAAAGTGCGGTAAAATCTATTAAGGATGGAAGGATGGAACTCTGTGCTCAAGGAGATGTATTGACGGGGGGGGGGTAATTTCTAGCTGTGCTCCTGCCTGGTTGGGTATGGTTTACAGTCCATCATGGGTCTGTTACATATTACATACAAATCATATATGACATGCACAACACATGGCACTTTCAGCTACACCTGTTTGTAGAGTGAGCATGGCACCTTCCCAAGGAGCACAGGGATACCCCGTCCGTCACAGGGCCCAATCAAACCCACACACTAAAAGGAATTTATAGTCACGCCATTTAACTCCATGGGTTTGGAATGCAGGAGTAAAGCAGAGTATCTAGCCGACACAACGTTGAGACACTATGGAAGGTCTAGGTACAGAGCTGTGGGTGAGAATCGAAGCTGCAGTGTCAAATAGGGAAAGCCAGCCGCATACACTCCCCTCTGCCTCTTCCGCCATGTGTAAATGTGTGTGTGTGTAAGTCGGCAATAGAGAACAGCACACCCACTAATCTCTAAATGAAATTGCTGCACTCTGGAAGTGAGAGCTCTGCTGGACACTCATTATTTTACCCATTAGTTTTGCTCAGGTGTTTTAAAATTGAATGGTGACTTTAATGAGGAATAAAACAGCCACTGTGCCTGAATTAATCCACATAAACATGAGCCCTGGCACCGATTGGGGCACCCTGTGTGTGACCTGGGCACGATGCTGTCGGCTGGGGCCCGTGGGAGCAATCGTTGTGGCGGTCCCAGGATGCCAGCATCTACTAAGAACCACCCAAACGTCTCGCTTGACACGTGGCTATCTGACGTTCATCGTGCTCATTCTATTTCTCTGTGTTCTTCCCTTTCTTGAGATGTGCCTCAAGGGCCTTTACCTGTAGTTTTTCATAATTCATAACTCATATAGCACACACAGGCTTTAAGGTCGCACACTGGCTGTTATAAAGAACTTAATGCACATTATCTGTGGCCAAAACCAATCAATCAAAGGACGGTGATCAGTGCCAAATAATTTCATAAGTCTATGTAACATAGTGTTTATCCTGCACAGGATGATGGTGACCTTAGAGTCTGCCCCGTGGAGGGCAGGGCACGAGGCAGGGAACAGCCTGGATTGGAGAGCACATACAAACACAAGGCCAAATTAGAGACACTAATTCAGTCCTGGCTTATATATATCAGTGATCTGCATTCATTCCACACATCTGACCCTAGATGTGACCAGAATGCAGACATGATCAGCAGCCAAGCCAAGGTTTTATGACTTTCCCATTATACTGTGTGATGTATGTGTAATGTTTCTCCATTTAGAGTAAGGTAGATGAGCTTTCGATCTTTGTTTTGTTTTTGTGTGATGCTTTAGAGAAACTTTTTTTTTTTTAATTATTAATTTATTTTTGGTATGTACTTCATCTGCCAGAAATGGTGCCTGGATCGCCCTTCTCACGAATAGCGCTCGGCCCGGTGGCATTACCTCACGGTTGGCGGAGTAGCGGAGCCGCCGTAATGATTGTGACTCCACACCTGCCACAGAAACGTGGGCGGGGGTTACCTGGCACAGGCGCCGGTCACTACAGCCTGTCCCGGGGAACAGAACTGGGCCGCCGCAGGGTCGCGGCCTTCTGTGTGGGTCGGCGCCTGACGACATCTGTGTTCGGCGCGGACATGGATTTGAAGGCCGAGATGATCTGGGACGCTTATATGTTTGTCTTAGTTTATCCATGCATTAATTTCCATGGATTATTGTGAAGGAGCAAAAAGAATATTCTGATCATAGCACAGAAAGTGATGACTTGATGGGGGGGCGATCAGTCTTTGCACAGTCCACCGTTACCCTAAAACCAAATGGCTGAGTGTAGCCAATCCAGTGACACACAGCACAATTTTTCAAAGCTGTGTTTTCTTTGCAAACACAGTGCATGAATGGCAAAGCGGAGTATTATTTTGAACTCATGCCCTTCGCCTGCCCCATAGGACTACGCTAAAGCATGTATGGTTGGGGCATGTTTTGAATGAAAAGTAATGTAGGGGCAGCGTCCATTAGGGAAGGACGGGGGGTATTTATGGACTGAGAGGTTCTGCTTGTAATAATGGATCAGGCTCTGTTGATGTGCTCTTTGATAAAATGACTTAAATCTAATTTAGTAATATCTATTCTGCCTTCCCGAAATGTTGGGCTGTTAAGCCTGAAAGTCGCTGTGTGGCACGCCGCCGATGGCACTGGGGTTACTTCATGTTTGTTACATACAGTGCCCTTGTAAAAAGTCATACAGGTTAATGCCAAGGCAATTATTACAGTGTACCATGTCACCAGATCAAGGCAGAATTACAGTGTGTATAAATAGAGGCTTTGCCCAGAAATACTAATAGACGATCGATAAGTTTAGCGGCTTGAGCTGAATTTCACTCAGCATTCCCCAGCCGGGCATTTAGATGAGGTCAGACTAATGTATTACGTATGCATGTATGTATGTATATATGTATTTATGTATGTATGTATTTATTTCTAAGTGACTATCTGTCCCTATTTGCTATTCATATTCAGCAACAGCAGCTGAGAATTACCACCCTGGTCCCCACATTGTACTGTGAAGCACTATCATGCGTGTGTGTGCGTGGGTGTGTGTTTGTGTGAGTGCGTGTGTGTCTGTGTGTGTGTGCGTGTGTGTGATTGCTCAGCATAGGGCCTTGAGAGACCCTCGGCGAATGAAACGACAGAAATGAAAGGTGATGGAGTGGCCAGTGATGCAGGACGAGGCAGCTGGGGTAGCGGTACGCTGCATGTTAGATAAATGCATCTGAGATGAGCGGTATGTCCGTGATGGACTGAAATTGGGCTTTTTATGCTAGGGGAAACTGACACTAGTATCTCTTTAATAGTGCCCCCCACCCCATTAATGTGTATCACCCTGTGGCGGCTAAAATGGTGGAGCTTACTGAAGGGTAACTTTCAAAGAAGCAGCAGTCAAATAATTAAACAATAATCAAAGGAAAACGTTTTTAGTGCAAAAGCAAGTAGGTTATATGAGCTTTATTAGGTTTGTAATGAATAAACCCCAATATTAAAGCAGACTAATCGCTTTAGAGTACATTAAGGACATTCAGGCTGATTCATCTGTGGCCTGGACCCCATAATGGTCCCATGGTTCTTGGTTTACTCCTGCATTTCTCATGCATTTATAATCCCCAGCAGGCCTGCTCGGCCGTCCCTGCAACAACCAGCCCAAAAAAACCAGGGTTTATGGTCCTGTTTTGCGGTTCAGTTTGGAAACAGTTTGTGTTTTAACGGTGGGCTTGTGGTCCCCCTGTTCTGACATGATTGTTGTCAATTATCTTCTTGCAGTTCCTGGTCTGGAATATAATAGGTGAAGTAATCAGGGGGTGTAGTGGGGAGGGGTGGTGTGTGGATGGCCCTCCATATGAACCTTATAATTACGGGGCCATGCTCATCGGATGGGGTCCTGTACCAAGCATGTGTCTGTATTATGGTTTTAGTTGAGGAATCTCTAGCCTTATTTTCAGTGAGAGCTACTGCTTCTGCATTTATTTTGGGGCGGTGATAAAAGTTGTCAACCAGGGGGGTTTGATAACGGTAGAATCAATCCGATTTTTAATAAGTGTTATGTAAGCTTGCTCGCACCTCACCGTTGACGTGCTGGCGGCCACTGCTTCAGAAAATTCCCAGAGCGATGGCTGTAGCCACAATTAATCCCCGCAAAAAGCTATTTACACAGCTGCAGTTCGGCTGTCAGGGGAACGAGGCGGCAAGCGCGACAGCGTCTGGAGATAGCGGCTCGCTTTCGGCGCTTACCAAGGTAGCGGGATTTGAAGCGGTCTTTTAGGTGCCGTAAGGGAGGAATTCTGTGGGGGCGCTGTCGGTGTTCTGGCCACCTGATCCCACAGGAGTGGATACAAGCTGGGGGGGGGTGTCTTTGTGGGCGGACCCAAAGACACTTGGGAAGGGAACAAAGCAGCCGTTAGGATCGCGGTGAGGAAGAGGGCTCCCTGACTGCACAGAAGCCGAAAGTGGCGGAGCAGAGGAGGTCAGCAGTAAAACCCTGCGACCTTCAAGATTAACGGCAGCAGGGAGATGGAGAAGCGGGTGGAAAGAATGAAAACGCAAAGGAAACGAAAGAGGAAGCTGGGGCAGGAAGGGTCGTGCAGGAAGGACAGGGCGGACGCCTGCCAAGCTCGCTTGGAGGTCGGCTTGGAGAAAGGCGGGAAAAAAAAGAGAAATTCAGGAGGTGCAGCGATGGATGCGTGTGCACAGTCCATTTGCAAAGATAGAACATAAAAGCATTAATATTGACTAAGGGAGTAAATGCATTTGGGAGGAAGACCTCTGACGGACCGCATGGAAGCTGCGTTTAGCTGGCTAAAAAATTAATAACCATTCATGCCATGTGAGCGTGGTCATATACATGTATGTATGTGTTTGTGCACAAGGCCATAGTCTGGTTTCAGCATTGCTACAGACCAAAATCAGCCTCAGAACTCCCCCCGCCCCACCTCCTTTAAGACACACGATATGCCTGTAATACTGGAAAAGACACGCCTTTACCTTCCTGTGCAGTTTGCAGGGTGCAGTCAAAATGTCACCATTTTGTTTGAGGGCCGCCAAAGGAGACACACCTCGATCCGTGCACTCTGTGATGCAAACAGCTAGTGACAGGATGCTTTGTTTATTGGGCGGCGAAGCCAGAATTGGAAGCTAACGTCAAAATCGTGGCCCAGTACTTTTCAGATGTGAATTTGTGATTTTATTTAAAGACAGCTCCATCCTGTGCTGCAGGATCTCTTATCACCAACGTCCGGGTTCGGGTTGCACATGGATTGCTCCGAAATGAATCATTAATATAGCTGAGCCCTCTTGGCTCACTGAAATTTGAACCCGTATCTCGTCTATAACCTCCTAGTCATCTGCTGCCTTCTTCACTAACCTGTTCACAGTTCTTTACATGTAATTTTTAAATAATAATAATAGTGATAAAAGGACATGGCCCACTTTTGTGAAATAGTAACTTGGTACCTGTGTGGACTTTCATAGCATAGCATTGGTGACTGAAGAGTACGGCTGCATTTCATGGTGGGGGTGCTCTGTCAAGGGCTTCCTCGAAACCTGTGTGTAGTCTAAATCTAAATGTAAGCAGGACATTGTCAGCTCTCTGTTTAACAGGGGTCTCATAACTGTCACTTTGGTGTATTGCGTTTGAGGGCGATTCCGTGCTCTCTCTTCTGCATTCCGTCCCGCATGTCCTGGCCGCGCCCCATCGTGATGTCATAGGAGCATGCCCATCCCCTGGTTACCGGGGCGACGCGGCGAAGTGTCGCTGCTGTCAGGTGAAGCAGAGAAGCACGTCGACTCCTCCATCTCTCGGCTGGTCTTCTGGGGGGTGTCAGGAGCCCAGATGGAATGTGATTGATTCTGATGGGGCCCTGAGAAGGGAATGAGTTTTCTTTGCCCCCCCCCCATGTTTAGAGACTTGGGTGTTCATAGCACTGAAGAGGAGGAGGGGGTGCATAGGAGGGGCACCTTAGCAGTCCATTTTAGGTAAGGAAACGGCTGTCCCCCCAGGTTACCTACGTAACTGTAAAACTCTGCTTTTATGCTTTGCAGTTTTACTTAAGATGACAAGTACGGGGCTTTGTAAATTGGCTAGGCCTGTGTTATGAGTGAAAGAAGCCTTGGTATTAATCTTCCCTAATACAATTTCCCTCAGCCTGAGCCCTTGGCAGATATGCAAATGTCACATAAATAATTCTGCTCTTTTTTTGGTCGCTTTTTAAGCTGCCTCCAGAACAGCCACTCTAAGGGGGCAGCGAGAAGGAGCCGCTTGCTCGCTGCCCCCACAGGCGCCTCTCACTGTGAATGGGTACCCAGGAAATCTGCCGGTCTGCCCCCCTCTGGATGTCGTGGGCCAGGCCACTGGTGTCTTGCTTTTGGGGGGATTCCATAGCAGCAGACCTGTGTACACCCTCATTTGTTTCATATACTGCCTTGTGTCCAATGCTGCCTAGGATTGGCTCCACCCCCATCTTCCAAAGTCATGACCATGATGCGTGGAAGTATGGATGGATGGATAAATGGATGGATGGATGGATGGTTTTGGATACCTGGGCAGGTGAGGCCAGGAAGCTAGCATACCTTGGAAAAGATTTTGACCTTGAGCATAAATTACGGGGGGAGGGGGGCTTGTATTTCCCCCAGTAATCAAAACTAGCTAATACAACCCCCAATAATTATGACCCCTCCCAATAATCATGGGTGGAAAAGGAGGGAGCAAAGGAAGGCGATTTGTATCTATTGTGTCTGACTTCTCCTTTCTCATGGCTGTTGTTTCATGTTCAGTTGATAGTCTGTATCAATACCCTCTTTCAATGAGCTGATCTCAATAATTAAGGCCCCTTTACCAAGAATCTCTCTAAGGGGGTGGATTAGGCCTCATATCTCAAAGATAGAGCCTTTTCTGGACCTGGATTACCAAGTATGTCAGAGATATTCACCCTCAAACAACGTGGGGCACGAGCATTTTTCAATGCTCAACACTATCTGTCCTTATAAAATTTGTGTTGTTGATGCAACTACTAATCACTGTGTGAAGTGTTTCTTGATAACAATATTTGGTAAATTGGTAGCCATAAAACAAACCAGGCACCTCAGTATATAGAACAGAGCGAGTTGTCAAGCTTTCTGTCTGATTTTCCCTGTTGCATGGTACCCAGAACACAGCAGAAAGATGGTCACACTAAATAATTGATTGGTGCCAGGTTTGTTAGCATTAAACTTTATTTTCAAACAGATGAAGAATTTTTCAGACCTGTAGCTGATTTGAGTAATTTTTTCAGCCTAGGGCTCAATCCACATGCATCCCAGTTTGGTCATGTCCCCGCCCACCCACCTGCCTGGCCAATAGCGCCATGGATCTCCAGTCAGTCCCTCCCCCTCAGTCCCTGGCTGGCCTTATCGACACCCTCACATTGACAGGAGAATCGTTTCTCGCAGACCCTCTCGCAGACACAGTGCCCACGATAAACCTGAAGTGCTGTGAGAGCATCATCTCCTGGGCCATGGTCCTCATGCTTTATCACTGAACAGCTGAAGCACACTTCTGATATCCCCTTGTTTTTATAGCCCTTTGCTGCAATTGTTTTGTTCCTCAGGTGAACCTGGGTTAGAGAGCAGAATGAGAGTGTGGGTTACCTAACAGTATGCTTTTTTAATAAAGTGTTTCCACTAGCTGATTGCTGGTGCAAAGGCTCAAAGATGCCCCCAGTGCTACCCTTCAGTTACTATATAAAGGGCCCCAGGTGATTAGCAGTGTCCCCCCCCCCCTTAGGTAATTTTACTAAACATTCCCCATTATGATGTGCAAACAACGCATTACAGTTTGTAAGAAAAGTATTAATGTAAGTCACTTACCACAAAAAGAAGCATGACTGTTTGTGAGTAATCCTTCTCCTTAGTCAGAGTCCTTGGTAGGTACACAGGTAGGTAGATACTTTACTCTATAAATACACATACTTTGTGTATTTAAACTAGGTATGTTGGAAATGCTGAGGGAACACAGGGACGGTCTCAGGCCTAGAAGTCATTCTTGCTTCAGCCTAAGCAGGGTCAGCTCTGCTGTGATTGTGGTTTATTAAAACCAGTGTGCAACTGAACATTTTTCCACCTTACAGCTGTGCAGCACGAATGAAAAACCACGATTCGCATTAATGTTTGCGTGTGTGCATCCACAGAATGGAGGAGGATAGAATGTCTTTATTGTCCTCCTGTGAGACCCACACACACACACATAAAGCTCAGATGGCATGGCTCGGGCATTTATGCGGCGCCTCTGGAGCCACTGAGGTTAAGGGCGCTGCTCAAAGTACCAACCGTGACACGATTAGTCTGTCGGCCACGGGATTTGAATTGCTGACCTTCTGGACGCTGGCGCGGAGTCCCAATCCACAGAGCCACAGAAAATGTGGCAGCAAACAGAGTTTCCGTGTCATCACCGCCCCCATCACCGTTTCTGTCCGCAGGAATGAATGTAGCTGGGTAGTTTTAAGAGTACTACCCCCCATCCCAGTTGACGCATCTTGCATTGTTCCTATTAGCAGTCCCTGTTAACCATGGAATACTTAAATCAAGTAATGATGTTTTATTGATTTTATGATTATGTGGGTGTCACTGGATTGTTGGGGTTACATGTAAGATCCATAAATGAAACCATGTGTGTGTTTCTGCATCTGTGTCTCTGTTTGGTACCACTATTGTGTTCCATAAGAATTTCTCATTTTCTGTTGAAATTGAACTCGGGAAAGCAAATAAACTCACGGAGGGCTGAGGTACCATTTACGGAAATGGGGCCAATGGGGGATGGGGGGTAGTGGTCACCACTATTCCCTCACCCTTCTGGGACTGGGGTTTGTGTCTCCACCATGGTGCTGTGTGTGTTCTCCCCATGTTGTCATAGGGTTTTCTCTGGGCACGCTGGTTTCACGTGAGTGTGCCCTGCAATGAGTTGGCACCCCACCCTAGATTGTTCCCTGCCTTGTGAATAGGACAAGTGGGGACAGGCAATGGATGGGTTGATGGATGATGGATGGGGCCACGCTGAGAGAGGATGGACTCGAGGGCTTCTGCTGACCCCCTGAGTGTGGATTAGGAGCAAGGGCCTCCTTCCAGCCAACACCCTTGGCCCCCAACCCCACCCCACCTGCACGGTCATTTCCCCCATCATTGGACGCTAATTGCAGCTGGAGGCCACCTGCATGCCGATGGCAGTGGTGCCACAGTGGGGACGGGCTGTTATGTGCTGCGCGCGGGGGTGGGGACATGAATGCCAGCTGCTCCAATCCGATGCTGCACCACTGCTGCCCCGTCAGGCTAGCGCTGTGCCTTTAAGAGGAGCTGGGTGTCTCCTTCCTGTCTCGTGTTTGTGTGATCACCCAAAATGGAGATGTGATTGTATGGCATTATTCATACACAAAGGACACAATCTTAATCCCAAGCAGATGAGAAGTCAATTAAAGAAAATGGTTTAAGGGACATTTATATTTTTGTAACTAATTTTGTGACTGATATATTGCTTTTTTTATCCAGTTTTAATATTATATTTTGCTGTATCAATCTGATGTATGACCTCATCTATTTTACTGGTCAAAATGTAGATTTTTTTCTGCATGTCTGTGGTGTGTTTTTTTTCCTTTCAAATCAAAAGTCAAAACATACTTATTTAGGCTGATGTATGTAAAAAAAAAAAAAGAAAAAAAATCATACAACACAGCCAATTTAATAAACGTACATTTCTTCAGTTAAATTAGTTTCGTTATATTGGGGGTAAGCACTGGATGGAGTATAGTAAAAGATAACTTTAGTGCACAGATGAGAAGCACTGAGGATAGAAGTATTGTGTATCTATCCCAGATACTGAAATCCATCTTTAAAGGGAAAGTGAAGATAAAAGAAAAGTCTGCTGTGATTGGTGGCAGCAGATTATCCAATAATATAGAATCCATGGATTATCCAGCGACACAGAACCCAGCTGCTTCCTGGGGTCTCAGGAGGCATCATACCAAGGTAACTTTGAGCTTAATCAGAAGACACAGCGGTAAAACCCTGTAAGGCTCTCAGAGCGAAGACTCGGCTCATGGCGCTGACAGAGGGGCTGATGTGCGATTCCTGAACGAGACAGATGTGTACGGCCGGCATCAGGTTATGACAGGGGTGGAGTGACGCGAAGCTTAGACCAGCTTAACTCTTTCTAACCTGTTAAACAGCATGTACAGTGAGTGGAGAGAGTCTGAGCATCAGACATTGTTTCAACCTTGTTCAGCAAAAACGTCTCTGCTGCTTTCAGAGATGTGTACGCTAGAGTGTTACAGTAAGGTGAATATTTGACAGGGAATACCTTCCCATTTAACATCAGTACTTTCCTCTCTGTCAAGACATGTCGCCCAGTACAAGAAATAAACCATTACAAATGGTGTATTTAAAAATAACAGCTGCTGATCCCTATTGCAATTATACATTATAACCAGCTACTTATGTAGCAGGTCCAATCATTCATAAACATTTTCTATGGTTTAATGACAGATTTGCTGCTGTCCTCGGACGGCTGGTGAATGTTTACTGAAAATTAAAATGTCCATCCTAATGATGCTTCAAGAAGATCAGCAGGGCATGCATGTTAAGAGTGTAAGCCGGCTTCCTGAAAGCCTAGGTCAACAGCACAGGATAGGAAGCATGTTAATCATATTTACTTCAAAGCCAAAGAAGATAATTGATGTCTGCATATTTTATGAGAATACTACTTCAACCTCCCATTGATATGAAACATGTCTCTCCGTCTGACTTAAATGTGGTGTATAATGTTCATTCTGAACTGAAATCTCACCTGACTAAATATTGAGGATAGACCTGTTTGTGTCTGAGTGGAAGATTGTACAGTTTAGTCATGAATGCTATCTCCCATTTTCCTTGAGGACGAGTTAATAACGCTATGCATCATTTGGAATAATGACAGCGGCAGGTTCTTTGCACCAGAAAATCAATTTCTTTCCTCCTTGGGTTTAGCTGGCATCTGAAACAGCTTCCTGTTCAGGTACGGTAACCTGTGACAACAGACTGCGTGAGTCCAAACCCACCTACGTACAGTAAGATAATAGCTACATTTATATTGCTGTTTATAGTCATGTGAAAATTTAAAAGCACTGCCAGTGCTTGACTTGTACAAGAATGTAAAGCACCTTCTGCTATTAGATAAGTAGTCAGTCTCATTCATTAATAAAAAAAAAATCTGTTATCCAGGGAGACCTAAATGCCAACGACGACAGGTAATAATCAAACTGGGTAACGCTGTGCATAATTAAGTAGTGTTAGCATTGTTAGAGCATAGGTAAATGCTGATTTTTACTTCCTGGGGTTCCATTTATCTAATGAAAGCAATATAGAGTTTTAGCCAGCAGCAAAGAGTGGAGGGGGGCAGGGGGACACTTGAGGTTAGTGATTATTGGAATGTAAATTGTTTCCAGACTGTTTTGCATGCATTGGTTTTCATTTGCAACATGTGCATTTGCTGCTATTCCATCCCATAATCACTGCAGGAATGTGCTGTGAAAACCACTGTTGCCCTGGCAATATATAAAATCACCTAACACACTTGTAGCCTGACTGAAATATAAAGCGCAGTGACCTTTAAATCAATTATTCCTGCTCCACCCCCACTGGTGTGCAGCTCTGATGTTGTTTGCCACCTGGGAAGAGATGACAGGGTTCTGTGCCCCTGGGAATCGGGTCCCGGCGGGCAGGCGGAACACAGCTTTGGATGTTCCTGAGCCATGCGTCTCGGCCTGTTCCCATCACCCGGGAGCCCAGAAGAGCAGCTCAGGCTCAGGTACCCAGTATTACCTCTTGCTGGGTTTATGTGACTGTGCCATAGAGTAAATCGGGTCCACTGTCTCTCTCCAGATCAAAGTTATTAGACGTATTTGGTGTTGGGGGAGTGGGGAGCCGGTGTTGGATGGGATTATATGAATTTATGTGTGTGTGTGTGCGTGCGTGCGTTGTGGGGACTTGTTTTTTCCCCACAGTGCCACACTGTGATAAAAACGTAGCTGTGGTGTTTTTCCCAGCATCCTGGGTGGAGTAGTGGATCTGAGGCCAGGCATCCAGGCCGCTTATTGAAAGGTTGCTGGTTTGAATCCTGTGAATGGAGTGAGCTTGAGCAAAGCCCTTAACCTGCTGTCCCCACCTCTAAGAGAATGTCCACCCAGCTCCGGTAAAATGTTTGCAAAGAACAACATTTCATGCACGTATTGTTATATGCTAACATGACCCTTTCGTTACCTATTACTTCTGTAACTGAGGGGTCTATACTGTAGACGTCAGTTATCAGTTAGAGAGATAATAATTCTACAGACAGCAGTAGGAGTGATGCAGAAATATCTTTTCGCAGTGCTAATCAGCATGCTGATAAAAACGCTGAGCTGTGAAAGTTCTGCCCTAGTTTTCATGTCTAAAATCTTGAATTAAGTAGCAAAGAAAAACATCAGTTATGCTCACTTTATGATTCCTTTCCATGTCACACAGTTCCTCCCGGTATGGTATTTTTCTGTTTTGTTTAGAAATAATGTTCAAATAATACTAGGTATACCTACCTACCAGGCAGGTCCCAGTCTTACCCACAGAACCACTTCAATGGTTGAGTAGCTGTGTAAAATGCTTTTCTGCACACCACTGCTGTACTGAACCGTTATCTTTGCACTTATGACCTTCCTGTTAGCATTAGCTTCAAGGAATCTGGCCATGGAACTCTCACCTCCATCATTAACAATGAGAACTGCCTCTGTCTTATCACACCATTCTCTGTAAATTGTAGACCACAGATACTCAACAGGCAAACTGTTCTGCATTTAGGTCAAAACATCCATCCATTTTCCAACCCGCTTATCCTACTGGGTCGCAGGGGGTCCAGAGCCTATCCCAGAAGCAACAGGCACGAGGCAGGGAACAACCCTGGACAGGGGGCCAACCCATCACAGGGCACATTCACACACCAGTGGGCAATTTAGGAACTCCAATCACTCTCAGCATGTCTTCAGACCGTGGGAGGAGACGGAGTACCCAGAGGAAGAAACCCCACAATGACACAGGGAGAACATGCAAACTCCACACACGTGTAACCCAGGCAGAGACTCAAACCTCAGTCCCAGAGTGTGAGGCAACAGTGCTAACCACTGCATCACCATGCCGCCCACTAGACCAAAACATGTTAAATCAATCCTGGCCAAACACGGACTCCACGGCCGGCAAACTTTAATGGGGGGGGGGGGGGGGGGGGGGCGGGGGGGGGGGGGGGGGGGGGGGGGGGGGGGGGGGGGGGGGGGGGGGGG
>JABFDZ020000022.1:17566229-17576705 GCA_019775955.2 Pollimyrus isidori
GTGGGGGTTCTTTTTTGGGTTTCCCTGCCCCCTGCTTCTTTCCCGGTCGGGGGGGGGGGGGGGGGGGGGGCGTTGTGGTACATCAGGGGGAATAATTACCTCTTTGCCACTTGTTTGCCATTCATCTCATTTGAATACCGTCCTCTTTCCAAATTCCCCAGCTGGTACTACTTTGTACGGCAAGAACTTTATCAGTATCGTTGATAAACTTTTTACTGAAACAACTTGCACTTCTTATCCATTTATGCTGACAGATGTTTTTTTTTTTTGTATCCTTGAGAAATCCATTCCTGAGATGTAACAATGACAGAGCCTCTCTCCGAGCTGCGAGAACCTGAAGCGCTGCTCAGCTCCTAGTGAGACCAGATGCGGTTGCTTACAAAGGAGACTTTCATGCAGGCGAGGTAGCAGGAAGACAGAGCAGCCTCTGTCGGGGGATTAGCCACAGATAGCTAATCTTGTGCTGGCTCAGGGTGTCAACGGAGAGCAGCAGAGCAGCTGGGAGAAGAATAGAGGGGATTTGCCTGGAGATCACTGGGACTGTAATTAACAGGCTTGGCATTGATCAATTACAACACAGGTGAAGCACAAATAATGTCCTTAGGTAATTCAGTGCATTTCATTTTCAACTCTCTGATTGCATTAGTAGTTGCTTATTTACATAATTGCAGTTCAATACAGGGCATTCTAACAGTTCTGCATTTAAGTATATTTATGTACTGAAAGTCTGAAATGTTTTTTTTTATTCCTGTCACGTTCAAACACTGTTTAGAGTTGGTAGCCATGTTAACAGAGGTGCCCGCATAGCTCACTATAAAAGCATCACATCCTAAGCTGGAGCTTGGGTAAAGTCAGCTCTGACATGTCCCACACCCATGGAGCCAAACCGTAGTCACAGAGTTTCACTGGTGCTTGGGTAGGTTAACGAGGAGAGCTCCCAACATCCAGAATCAGGACAGCGGCAGTGGGACAATCGGAAACGGGCAATTGCTCATCGGAAAGCGGAGGCTGATAGTAGAGTGTGTAGTTATTTACGATCCTGGGGGTGCAGTCTATAGTGGTACAGACACCAGCAGATGCAAATGCAGCCAGAGTCGTGGAGTTTGGAGGGGGGTGGTACAGGAGGTTAAACAGGCCTGACATTCTGCCTGGTGCCGGTTCAAGGTTTTATGATGTATTTCTTGCCCTGCTTAAAATGTACAGCGATTTATACGTGTTAATGAAAGTCAACGGCCTGAACATTATGCATGCGCAGTTAATTCCTGTTCCAGCAGGCCAGAATAAATGAGTGTTCCACATGAGAATTAACCCATTGTAAACACTTTTGGGTGCTAAATGATTTGCACAATGGAAACTCTGATAGAGTTACTCCATGTGTTAATATAATAAAGAGTTCAAACTCATTTGTCCATAATTTATGATCAGTTAGTAATGCCTGGTACCTATTCTGGCTCAAAACGAATGCAAGTTTCACACCCACATAGATAACTGGAATCAAGCTTCTGCTGTAACTATTATTTTCTGCAGTGCCAAATCTGTCTATTTGTACAGTTGCCACAGGGCAGAGGAGCATATACTTGTGATATTGTACTTTGTGATTGTACCAAGTCTTAGAAACATCACGACTGTTGAGGTTCAATAGATATTTTCTGAAGGGTTTTGCTGAAATGTAGTTTTGTCTTCGTGAGGTGCCAGGACATGTTATTAATCACCTAGAGTGTTTGGAGTCATTTTTAAACTTTAGAAAAATATTTCAACCATGAAATTCAAATGGAGAACTTCTACAATGTAGTTTTAGTGGGAGAACATTTTAAAACAAATTTGAGGAAGCACTTTAGACAGCGTGTAGTATGGAATAGTCTTCCGGCTAGTGTAGTAGAAGCTGAAACCCTGGGTCGGCTAGATAAGATTTTAACAACTCTGAGCTATTAGTTAAGTTCTCCCCAAACGAGCTTGATGGGCCGAATGGCCTCCTCTTATTTGTAAACTTCTTGTGTTGTTATGTTCTTTCTTAACAATCCATCTCTTCCATTGCACTGCAGGTTATATCCCGAGTTCCTCCTGAACACTGTTGGCTTTGATAAGCCGCTAAAAATGAGCTCTCACACAGACTGTGTGGCTGCTGGTGGGCTGCCAGTCATTTGAGACCCTCCACATAGGTCCCTCTGGGCCTCGGAGAGTGAGATGGTACACCCTGTAATGGCACTTTGGGCTGCAGGTGGGTTCAAGTGCGGTGAACAGAGCAGCTACTGTCTGGCCTCATCTCCAGCTGCTGCCGATTCTGTTCCAGCCGACTCTGGGCCAGAGTTGGAACAGCTCTCAGCTTTGCTCCGGTCCCCTTGGACACCATTCCCTCTCAGGCATGTCTAGGTGCAGACTTGCTGTCCTTTCATGCAAGACGATTTCAAATGATACACAGAGTACTGAGCTGTGTAGTGACTGCAATGGGCACAGACCTGCTAATTAACTAGGGATTCAAATGAAAGCTGAATAAAACCCTTGCTCAAACCAAACTTAATTGGCAACAGTCACTTACCTCAGGAAGTAATAAACAGACTGACTCCTCAGAATATTTATAATCCTGTATCGGATTCATAATTAGCCCTTCTTTTATGGAAAATATATGTTTACAGATGCAGCTACTTTTTATTTTAAGACATTATCAGCTGCTTTGGTGATGCCATTCATAGTGAAATAATAGGAAAGGACATAAATTTGATGTTATATGCTGTATCGAACAGTTGCTGGGCTAATAAATATACAAATAAATCCTTAGCAGGATGTGCCTGTGCATGAAAACTACAAAGTGTAATGGAAAATCAATTGTTCATTACCCTGCTAATGGGTAGGAAAGAGGATAAGATCACTGATGGGGAAAAACCTGTTTGTTTACCCTCTTTTGTCCCTCATCTCAGACTATGAATAGTTTGTTTTTTTTGTTGTTGTTGTTGTTTTCTTTGTTTTTGACATATGCGTAGGACAATTTACACCACACCCCACGTTGACAAGCTCATGGGAAAGAGTGAAAATTAAAGGAATTTACACAAAACTATACATTCCCCAAATGTTCCCAATCCTGTCTGCCCGCACACGACATGGCTCTATGAACAATGATTGTAATTATGCTGCGACCAACATTAAACAGCTTGAATCAGATGATTGACCATGATTTGTGGGCAGCAACTACAGGCATAATAGCATTTGTGCGTGTGACTCTGGCATAATTCAGGCATCGTCATGCTTTTGTAATTATTTTCTGCACAGTAACACTCTAGAATGTCATCTTCAGGTCTGCTTTTGTTTCCCCTGGAATGCATAATGATCTTGTCCTCTGTTAAACCAATCTCTAAAAGTCACCCTGTCATCCCATCGGGCCATTACTCATTCCGTCTTTGGGCCCATCGGAATCGCCCATCCAGGCATCACCATCCAGCTCTTTACTCATTGGAGAAAGTGGGAATTTCATCCAGCGTAGAGTTTTTCCTGGAAATATTCAGTCAAGGTCAAATACAGATGAGATGAATAACAGGTCCTTAAGTGGAATTTGTTCCTATACCTCAGTGTGGCTTTGTGCTGAAAGTACCAAAATAAAATTAGCATAGAGCGAAGGTAACCCTGCCCTCCTGTGCCTCCTTCAGTCATCCTCCGTACTCCAGAACTCTATTTTATGAAATGTCTCCCCAGTATGATGTTATCAGCCATACTAGGATTCATGTGTCGTTCAGCACATCATTTACAGTTCAGTACATGTCAATATGAAAATATTATACTAATCTTGGCTATATGTAGGTTACCATTAAACGCTCGTTATACTGTACTTGTCTCAATAAATTACACCAACACTGGAGAGAGAGTAGTTGCTAAGACTAAGACTGTCTGTCGGCTGTTATACTGAACTCAGATATGTTGCTGGAAACACGTACGAAGTGCAATTTCATTTTACATGAAATGTGCGTGCAAACAGAGAAAAGCAGAAATACCCTCAGAAAGTTAATCTATATGTGGCATTAAAGGTTCTTTCACCAGGGAATTTACACTAGGCTAAAAAATAATTATGGTTATAGGGGTGTTTATCTATACAGATTTGTGACTCAGTAGTAGAGAACAAAGGATTTAGTTGGAATTTAGTTCATTATGATTGTTATAGTGTTAAATTTTTGATTGATCACAGTATTTGACACAGTTCCAGGCCTGGAATGTATGCCTGTGACAAATAAGTGTCACCAAGGTTGTGAATGTCATGACCGTGAATCTATAGAGGAGGGTTGTTTGTTGTGTCATACGATATCTGTTTGCCTGCTGCAGTGCCCTTTTCTATTTGGTTAGTTTAATCAAGTTTATTAGAATATTCCTGATTCATACAGGGAACATTGAGGGTTTGATTGCCATAACTTTAACTGGAAAAGTAGCCAGATTAAGTTTCCTCATATTTCTACAAATGCAACTTAATTTTTTCCCATGGTCAGATGAGGGGATTGAGTTACTCCTCCTTGTTTGCAGTGCTAAATGGTGACAAAACATTTCAATAAAATTGTTGTGATGAACAAAAGAACGTTTAGCTGGTTTTTACTAAATTTGCTCCTTTTACTGTCACTTGTGTTCCTGCAGGTAACAGGTAGGATGGTGGCCGGGGAGGCAAGTGGACACAGCTACCTGGTAGCCTGCTGGCAGCCCATCCTGATCCTTATGCTGGGCACGGTGCTGTCAGGCTCTGCCACAGGCTGCCCATCTCGCTGTGAATGCAGTGCCCAGGAGCGCTCAGTGGTGTGCCATCGCAAGAAGCTGATGTCCGTCCCCGAGGGGATCCCATCTGAAACTCGATTGTTGGACCTCAGCAAGAATCGCATCAAGACCATCAACCCTGAGGAGTTTGCCAGCTTCCCGTTGCTGGAGGAGTTGGAGCTGAACGAGAATACCATCTCGGCAATAGAGCCCGGCGCCTTTAATAATCTGTACAGCTTGCGGACGTTGGGCCTGCGCAGCAACAAGCTGAAGCTCATCCCGCTTGGGGTCTTCA
The DNA here is from genome assembly GCA_019775955.2 of Pollimyrus isidori. NCBI lineage: Eukaryota > Metazoa > Chordata > Actinopteri > Osteoglossiformes > Mormyridae > Pollimyrus > Pollimyrus isidori. The sequence continues at coordinate 17,571,247 of JABFDZ020000022.1, forward strand.
CTGGGCTCAGCAATCTCACCCATCTGGATATCAGCGAGAATAAGATTGTCATTCTGCTGGACTATATGTTCCAGGACCTATACAACCTGAGGTCCCTGGAAGTGGGTGATAATGACCTGGTTTTCATCTCCCACCGAGCTTTCCATGGCCTCAACAGCCTAGAGCATCTGACACTGGAGAAGTGTAACTTGACTTCTGTGCCCACTGAGGCATTTACCCACCTCCACAACCTGATTTCCCTGAAGATGAGACACCTCAACATCAACATCATCAGGGACTACTCCTTCAAGCGACTCTACCGGCTGAAGCTTCTGGAGATAGCCAGTTGGCCCTTTCTGGACACCATGACATCCAACTGCCTGTATGGACTCAACCTCACCTCCTTGACCATTACTCATGGAAACCTGACTACCATTCCCTATGTGGCTCTCCGGCACCTTGTATATCTGCGCTTTCTGAATCTGTCCTACAACCCTATTCAAACTATAGAGGGGAACAAACTCCATGAATTGCTGAGGCTCCAGGAGTTTCACCTAGTGGGTGGCAGGTTAGCTACCATCGAGCCCTACTCATTCCGGGGTCTCAACTACCTTAGAATCCTCAATGTGTCCAGCAACTACTTGACTACCTTAGAAGAGTCAGTCTTTCACTCTGTAGGCAACCTGGAAACCTTAGCCTTGTATGATAACCCCCTCGCCTGTGACTGTCGCCTCCTGTGGGTTTTTCGTCGCCGCTGGAGACTCAACTTTAACCGGCAGCAGCCTACGTGCGCATCGCCGGAATTTGTCCAGGGCAAAGAGTTCAAGGACTTTCCTGACGTCCTCCAGCCCAACTACTTCACCTGCCGTAAATCAAGGATCCGGGACCGCAAAGCCCAGCAGAAATTTGTGGATGAAGGGACTACTGTTCATTTTGTCTGTCAGGCAGACGGTGACCCAGCACCTGTCATTATGTGGCTGTCACCACGGAAGCAATTCATAACCACTAAAACCATTGGGCGGCTGACCGTGTTCCCCGATGGGACCCTTGAGGTTCGGTATGCCCAGATCCAAGATAACGGCACGTACGTGTGCATCGCGAGCAACGCCGGGGGCAATGACACCGTGCTGGCTCACCTGCATGTGCACAGCTACTCCCCCGACTGGCCCCACCAGCCCAACAAGACGTTTGCATTCATCTCCAACCAGCCAAACGACAGCAGTGCCAATGGGACAAGGCCCACAGTCCCCTTTCCCTTTGACATCAAAACCCTGATCATTGCAACCACCATGGGCTTCATTTCTTTCCTGGGTGTCGTGCTCTTCTGCCTGGTGCTCCTCTTCCTTTGGAGCCGCGGTAAGGGTAACACCAAGCACAACATTGAGATAGAGTACGTGCCCCGCAAGTCGGATGCCGGTATGAGCAACACTGTCACAGATGCCCCGCGGAAGTTCAACATGAAGATGATATGATGGACCTTCAAGAGTGGGTCATCAGTATCACCAAAAAATAATAAATAAAGCAAAGAATAAAGGAACCCACAAGACAAAAAAAAGAAAATTGTGAATTCCCCCGATCCTGCCGGATCCTAGAACGCTGTCACCGAATGTCACAATCGTCACTGAGCTGGGAGTGGGTTCCTAAAGCTTTCATTACAATGTGTGTTGTATCCAAGGGGAAACATGACAACACAGCAGATACTTCAGCTCGATGGTACCTTCTGCTGGGCCTGCAGGGGCCTTGTCTTTGAAAGCAGACTCTGCAAGGGACTGTCCCTCCTGTGGATTTTTACCAGGAAAAAAAAAAATAAAAGAAGAAAAACTAAATTAACCATTGTAAATGTGCGTATCGTTAGCCGGAATGTGAAAGGCAGATCATCTCCCATCCTGTCTTTTGCCTTTTTTGATTTTCTTTTTATAATATCTGAAAGCCTATACATGCTGTATGGTTTAATGAAACACTGTACATATCCAATTCATGGGTTGATGAGCACATTATTATTGGTTCTGATGTTACATGCTAATGTCATTAGCATGTTTTTACTGCTTTATATACAGTGGAAAGTCCAGAATTTCACACTCTGCAGTAACAAAGATTATGGTATGAAAACAGTTAATTGCATTAATTCATTATAAGATTTGACAATCGCATCACATAGCCACTATGGTTTGTTTTGTGACATTAATTGTTTAAAAAAAGCTATCTATACATTTTGACTTGATCTGTTTCCCGCAAAAGTGATTGTTCTGATTGTCTTAAAAACCGTGCCAGTTAAACACTCAGACGGTAGTCTGAGTGAATTGGCATTCAGTCGTGATGTTGTTATCTGAGTGCGGATCTTCTATCATACTGTGTAACTCGAACCACTTAATTAACTGCTTGTTGTATAGAGTCTGTCCTAGTGGACAACAGCTGTGTTATGCAGGAGATTTGCCTGACCCTTCCTCGCTTCTCTTCATTACACCACCTTGATATTATGCGGCTGGGACAGTGGGACTTACTGTACATCCTGGATGCTGAGTATGACATACAGTCAAGTCTGTAGTCTTTGGTCAGCATCAGAAGCCGTGCATCTGTTTCTATGAAGAAGCCCTAAAGAACCAGGTTTATACCATCGAGCAAGTTCTCAAAAACAAATGCAGGGTATCAGCGATACCCATCAACAACCCAGAAAATGGGTAGAATTCACAGAAGATTAGTCAGAGTAAAATGTACACTGGTACATGTTACACCATTGCCAAAAAAATTTATGCATATGATAAAAACCATGAAGTCCACTTCTTATGTTGGCAACATCAAAGAATACCTCAAATATCCTGTAATTGCCAACATTTTCTTTTCTCTTTCTAATAGTTCCTGTAACTAATCTTGTTAGGTACCATATCAAAACATACGCTGATTTTCTGATATTTACAAAACTACAATATGTCTATCATGTCTTCTGTTCCTTTACAATTTATCTTTTACACTAAACGTAATGTGTTCATCAACCCTTAACACTCCCCATACTGTTACTAGCAAAAATGCAGGATTGAAAGACAAACTAGTAGAATTAACTTTTTAAAAAATATATATATATATAAATTATTCCCTTCATGAAAAAGCCCTGAAGGTTAGTCGGCTTTTGTTTCGTTACCGCAGCGACAGGCTAAGAGGCGGTCTGCACTCTCACAAACATTCGCAGCCACGTGAAACAAAGCTGGTGCCTTTTCTGGCACACTCCGTGGAGGGCTGGGGTCCTCGGGATGAAGGCAGTGGGCTGGGTTATACACAACGGGTGACATTAAACCCCTTTGGAGAGCAAATGGGTTGGAAGCAGGGCTCAAAATGGAAGCGGGGAGCGTCACAGCTGGTCTCACCCTCAGCAGGTGTGTTATTTTGTCCCAGAACCATTGGATATGACTTATTCTGCTCTGTACTGATTAAAAATATTCCTGTTACTTGTGTGGTTACTGTCCCCCTGTCCCCTAATCCTGCTGATTCTGAGACTGATTGAAGTGTTTTTTTTTTTTTTTAAATGTTAACCCAGGACTATGCTAAATGTGTAGTCCGAACCAAATTTTTATTAAAATATATTTCAAAAGCAACAGCAAAAATACATCTGGATTGTTCTGTGGAATTAAGGTGACATGCATATTTCTTTCCTGACATGATTTTATAGATCATTTTATAGATGTTAAAATGTGAATATGATACATTGTACGAAACAATTCATCGAGTTTCTTTTTCTTAACAGAAAACTCCATAGTTGCATCCTGTTTGTGAGAGGGAAGGTGTGTAATCAGTACTGTTTGACATTTATGTGGGTCAGAGTTTAGTTATTTCCAGTCATCATTACTGCCTCAGACAACATAATTTTGCACTCCTCAAACCTCATAAGCATGGAAACAAAAGAATCTCCCCCTAGACTATAATGAAGGTGCTTTGAGTACCAGCTCTAAATGGTACATTGGGCTGCTGACGGGTCACCAGAAAAAAGGCTGCATGCTAAACACTGCCACGTTCCCCCATGTGGCATGTGTGTTACATTCCATTCGCCAGCCAGTGCTCTGGGGGCTTAAGCATGGCTGATGTTCCTACTCCATAAATGGAAAAAGCCACTTAGGATCCCAGGATGTACCCAGGGCAGTGTCTTCTGAGAGGGTAGCGACTAAATAACATCGCACTTCAAATACTGTAAATGGGCATTCACCTATATAAGCAGTTGTAAACTGGATGGATGGATGGATGGATGGGAGTTGGCTGTTTTGTGACATTTACTGAAACTCCAACAAAATCCATATATTGTTAACAGATCAAAATTTAAACCCACTGTTGACACTTACGTCAATGTTTCACCAAAAAAGTTTCTAGCGCCCAATCACAGTCACTCCTCCAGCCAGCGGAATGATGTCGCCATCGGAGTGGAAAAACACACACCCTAGTTCACAGCTTAATGAGTAAAAACAAGCCAGAGCAGTTTATGCCTCTCCATCTTCGTTTGAATTAATAATGATGCAGGCTATTACTATGTTCCTGTTCAGGCACTCAGCTTGTGTTCCTGTTTTCATCTTAATGTGTGCGATGAGTGAGAAACAGTTTAGAAATAATCAGTCTCCTAACCATCAGCATGAATTAAGGAGGATTTCCCAAGAGTTCCCTCAACACACCAAATTGGCAGCACTAAGAATAGGAAAGTGTTTTATTTTTGTAAATGGATACTTATTAAATAGTTAATGTATTATTTTACAATATAAAATGCAAGGCAGTATGTAACTTGACAGAAATCACCTTATTTCACTAGAGTTTGAATGACATTGATGCCCTTGTTTAATAGTTTCTATACCATTTTCTGCTATGATATATTTGGAATATTACGTGTGGTCAGCGATGGCAGCAGGTCCCAGAATCAAAAGCAGCTACATTTCATCTGTACACTTGAAAGTGGACCAGCTGAGATGAAGGGGAAGGGGACTCCGTGGGATCTCTGCCTCTTCCTTCGCATGTCGGAGAAGCCGTCCTTTTCAAGGCTGGAATGACAAGGTGGAATCTGAAACTCCAGCCCACTCCATAACCAGAGAGCCAAATACATCCCACATCCACGCCACCGCGCTCCATTTTTAGGCAAAGGGTTTGCTGTACGGCCTTAGTCTTGAATGGGAGGAATGGCGCATGACGACGTGTGCGACACCAAAGACAAATGGAAGCCATTTTATTACAAAGCTGCATTGGTATATGAAAGCTGTTTCTGAGAACCTTACTTAGAATGCATCTCCCCAGATCTATTGGATACAATCTTAGAGATCCATCATTGTTCTACAATTTCTGCTTCAGTTCCAACATTCAGTCTTGGCTATGGTTCTGCCGCATGTCTACGCTCCCTGAGTAACTACAGTACTATTTTAGTATGATGGTTCTCACCAGCCCCTCCTGGAGCCAACACCTTATCGTGGTGGAGGGGTTTGCGTGTTCCAATGATCCCAGGAGCTAAGTTGCCCGGG